>JAHQZX020005590.1:0-19339 GCA_019804575.2 Pseudotulostoma volvatum
TGTAGCTAAAGTCCAATCCAATACCTTACTGAGAGAGTTTTATCTTCATTTTATGATTCAGGGACCTGTCCGCTGACGATTTCAACTCTGGTGTTTTCCACACCATTGATTGGTGTTTCCGAGGGTTATATTTGGAC
This sequence comes from Pseudotulostoma volvatum, assembly GCA_019804575.2. Lineage (NCBI taxonomy): Eukaryota > Fungi > Ascomycota > Eurotiomycetes > Eurotiales > Elaphomycetaceae > Pseudotulostoma > Pseudotulostoma volvatum. Next base: position 138 of record JAHQZX020005590.1, read on the forward strand.
TGAGCAGGATTAGGCATGCGTATTGGCCCATTGTGCTCAGTCACGAGCAGTTCCGATAATTTCCGAGAGTTCTGCGTGAGATCTCTCCCATATCTTATCGAACCTAGCTATTTGGTCCTGGGATAGCTGCGCTCCGGTTTTGAGGAGATCTGTGGCCGACTGTGCTATCCTATTGAGCCTTATATCCTTAAAAGCCATGGAAGCTATGCTATACTCAAGGATCTCGTCGTAATATCGGGGCTCCCATGACGCGCTAGCAGGCGCAGATTCGGGACCTTCGAGCCACTAACGTGGGTGGACAAGAGATATAGGAAAAGAAATACCACGTGCTGTTATCAATTTGTGACTGCATGGAAGGCCAAACCGAACAGTTGATGAGTACACTATAGGAAAGGGGGTTGGGAGCCATCTATAACTATGAGATTATCCAAGGTAAAGTTGCCAGGGCTTTGTATCACTTCCCTTCTCAATAGCCTCATATGTTAGACTTACAAGCTGTTTACAGTTCTCCTGATTGCTATAATAATTTCTCGATGGCGTTGACTAGTGACCTTGCTGCTAGAGCCTCTTTTAACGTGGTCCTCAAGGCCCCGCTTGTTCTCCATGTCTTCACCGCAATGAATATACTGCCAACGATGCCGTTTTTTCCTCTCCTTACTCCTTTGGACGACAAAGAATCCCTAGCTCATAGCGAAGTTCTGGAGACAATCAAGGCATTCTTGAGGACTTCCAAAGACCCCACCAGCTTGAGGGGGCAATAAATGTGAAGGAGGCAATGACTTGATTGCTCTATATGCCTCGTCAACGAGGTACGCATCGAGAGACTGATGTGGATTCCAGGTAGTCATATTTGAGAGCTTAGAGAGGGATTCTATTGTTACTGAGAGTCGCCGGTCAATTCCTACTATTATAATTAGGATTTACACATATTCTACAAATATAAGTAATAGTCGAAGACAAGTAAAATATGCCCCGCAGTTACAACACAGAAGCAGTGTGATTTATAATTCCGGTTTACTAACTGACTAGTAGCCGTACAAGTTAATGATGCTCAATAATTTCGATCCCAGAAGTGCTACATAGATTTTGAAATCAGCGCGTTACTTTCAGCTAACTGGCGGTCCTGACCAAAGGTGGCGGGTGGCGTTGTGGAGTGCCGGTCCCTAGACATCCCAATACAGGCCACCCCTTTGAAATGCGGGTCGACCTCCGGGCGATGGATTTATACTACTCTTAAACATTTGGCGATTTAAGTCCTGGCTAATCGCTTCATCAACTGATAGACGCACGCACAGTTAGCCGGCCTCAGAAACATCTATAAGATCTGTTGTTGGTCTCATGATGGAAAGCTGCTGCGTCTCTGTCTATTGCTATATAATAAAAAAGGTGTCCTCAACTCATTCTCAATGTCTTATATCGTCGCCACCATCGTGGCTGTATTTCTGACTCGGTTTCTTTTCCAGGTGTGATCTTTCGAGTTCTCTCAGGTTCGGTATCCTCCAGCAACTAATAAATCTCTCCTGGAGGGACTTTTAGATCTACAATAATCTCGGGGGTAATCTACCACTGCATGAAGAGATCAGTATCAAGCCTTAGGACTGTCACGTCACCCACCATCCAATTACCTACATATCAGGATCAGTGTCAGGTGTGAAAGATCAGAGCCAAGTGGTTCGTAATGGAGGGAGTTACGCTAACAATTCAGCGCGTCTCTCTAGTCTCTCTTGCTCTAATTCTTAGTCGGTCTGATTGACAAACATATGCACCAAAGAGTCCAGACTGTGGGAATAGTGGTCTAGATTGCTCGACCCCGCGGATTATACCCTGATTCATACATCGACATGGTCATTCGGACCAAACAGAACGTGACAAGTTCTGTCTTTCCGGGCCGTTCGTTCCTGCATCTCGGAGAATTGTTGAGATAGCATACATGCAGCTCGGTCCGGATCGACACAATTTTCTCCAGGGCCAACAATTAATAGTTATAGCACAGAGATCGGAGTGATGAGAACTTCATGTTATTAGGTGCATTTCCGCTTGAGCTCTTATTCAAGTCAATTGAGGTAATTCTTTGTATCCCTTCACATTCGGCTTATTTTGCCTATCATTTCTCCCTATCCCTATTAACCATGGCTCCCGAAGACCGGAAAAAGGAGCCCCCGAAGCGTCTTTGGCCTGTTCTCCATAGTGTGGCGGCGTTGGCAGGATTGGACTTGGAGTTCTAGTGTCTTGTAATACTTTCCTGTTTGGGTTCTGTGCGAGTCGCTCGTTGAGAGAGATATCATCTCTCAACGCAGCAGCTCGCATGTCTCTGTCTTCTGTTCTCTAGCTTAGTCTTTTCGTTTTTACCTACCTAATGAAATATTCTCTATCATTAGTTTGAGGTCCCTGACACCAGGTACCAAGTTCGGTACGAAGGATACGGACTTCGAATGGGCATTCAGTCATGCGCGTGCCTGTCTTGCGAAGAACCCCTTCATCTCTCTTTATACCGCCTTTAGAGCACCTAAGATCACGACGCCACACTGTTGGAGGTTTGAGCTTGTCCTTGATGAGGTTCCTTCGGGTAAGAGCATAGCCGTGAAGCCTCGCATGGCGATGAAGAACACTCTCTGCACGTTCAAGAGAGGCGTATTCCTCTTCCTCCGGGGACTCAAGCATGGCTAGAGCACGTAGTATGTGTAGTTTGTAAGTGAAGCGGAGGAGGGGTGGTGGAAAACAATGGAAAGGAGAAGTTTGGTGACTCTGGTCTATTATTGGGAGCGCCAGATACGAAAACGGGTCAAGCAACAATCCGATGATGATGAAGGTGAGATTCCCCCTGAGGTCTTAACTGTTTCCCTTCAATACCCAGCAGTCACACAGCTCTGAACCCGGAAGATCTATTATTTCCGGGGATTGTATAGATAAAATCGCGGGGGTTGTACGAATATTAGCATCCCTATTGTAGTGGATGGAAGATTTGCCGCTTTCCTTAATTTCTTTCTTTTAGAAGTTTCTAATGAAGAATATAACTAATATCTTTTATTTGGCATTTACTTTTTCTTTTTCTTCTTTATCTTTCTTTCTTTAAAGAGGATTATTAGTTATTCTTCATCGGAAACTTCCAAAAGAAAGAAATTGAGGAAAGCGGCAAATCTTGCATCCGTTACAGCTATGCCCAAATATTACTAACTGATTGCAACTTAACAATATGTTCAGTGCCTCCATGGCATCAGGTAGATTAGAGAAGGTTTGCTCTGCATTTAGAGCGCCTTCTTTAAATACCACAAGGAACTCATGAGACTTTTAGAGCAAGTCCTAATCGCCCTTCTCTGAATTGTCGCCGGTATTCGCTGTTTTCCATAAGCCAGTCAACAATCGTCGCACGCTTCTTTACTGCTACCTCTTATCATATTACCCAGCTGAACCGGCGTGTCGCGTTGTCATTCCCAGAGATACGCCGCATTGATCCAGCTTTTGTACATGATATTCAGCGTCTTAAGTAAAACTGCAATATTGCCCTGTATGCTAGCCTTGGGGTTCTTATTTACCTTTCGCGCCCCTGCTATTTCCTGAGCGCTTGGGTGGTGAGGTGTCCATAAGAGTGCTGAGCGAGGGCGATCGTGAGTGAGGGTCACCGGGGACGGTCAACAAATTGTTATTAGGCATTTTGGTAAAAACTAGTGGCTTTATTTTGCCCTGCTGGTAATTGTGGAGATAAAATCAATCATGTTCTTTACAAGGCAAGATAAATCATAGCATAACTATATGAAATCACATTTTAATCTAACCGAAATGGGTTTGGTATGGATATATTTTAAGTGACGGCGTACTATGACCGATCACATAAGTGCACGGGCCATATGGCGGTACGTGTCCCGTGACATAATGAATTCGGTAACAACTTGTCATTCTATGTTAACATAAATTTAACCCTAATCTGCAGAGATGCTCTTTATTGTAAGTAAATCTCAATCAATCCACCTCGCTGATTATTAAGACTGGCCAGCCGGATGCAGAACCAGACATACAATTAATGCCACCTCCCCCTCTACCAGTAGGAGTGGCCCGCAGCGCAGCTTCTCTCTCTGATAGCGGCGAATCTCCGATTGCTATAAGCAAAGCATCCTCAGCCATATCTGATTCCCAGAAGTCCGCACCGTTTTCTGACCGAGTAAAGTCTGCCGTAAGAGCACTTTCCGGAGGCATCTGTTGGGCATGCACCAGTCAGGGCACTCATATCGGTCATGTCGTTGCAGAGAGAGATCCACAGGTATATGCCACTAACCGCCCTATCTCAAGTATAATCCGGTAATAGTTTCTACCCTGTGCAGGTGCAACTATGGCAAGAATTGGGCCTGATCAACTTCTCATTGACCTCAACCATGAATGCGATCGAACTATGTCCTACATGCCATTCGCAATTTGACCTGGCTGGTGACCCTGGATTCTCGTTTATACCAACCGACTTACAATACTTCATTAACTCCGAACTCACAGATCGTGAGCGAAGGAGGATGGCGGCGGACAAAGGTTGTATCATTAAACGACAGGTGCCCACAGCGGCAAAATACAGAGCACACCAATTAATGGAAGGGAAGATATCAAATAATGCAGTAGGTGGGCAGTACACACCAGTCTTCCTTAAACGGTACCTCCTTACAAGTCTTCCATACGATATCTTATCACAGCTCTCCAGTCCGAAGGAGTGGCATGGGTCTCCTATCGCCGCTATCCGACGGGCCATTCCGATATTAGGAAGTGCACGGCTCAAGGCTATTGGCAAAGAGACCCGTCTACAACTAGAGCAGCTTCGCAACCTTTACTTCCTAGATGATGATGACGCCATACCTCTAGCCATCAGTAATGATCATCCGACAAGGGCGATCCTCCAACAAGAAAAGAAACGACACTCTGAGGACGACCAAAGCTCACCGGAGAAGAAGGTAAAGGATTCAGCGGGACCAGACGATGCCCAGGGAACTATGAGCTGGGGCGACCAGAATTCGGGAACAACACAATGTTCGCTGCAGCCAAACTGGGAGTTTGGGCCAAACTTCTCGGCAGAGGAGGTAGTATGCCTCTACTCGCCTATGTATGCCCTTTCTAGGCGGAGGACCGAAGCTTGTTAGAGGAAACATTCGCATCAGAACAAAGATATTTCTATCAGCAGGAAGAGGATGAAACAGAAAGGCATTATACTGTTATTGAGTTACCTAACTACATGTATATCCCTTAAGGACCCAGGCCTCAAAATATAGCCCGTGCGCCCTCACCAAATCTAATCGAACGACGCCGAAGAATTGGTCTACTAATGCTAAATAGGGGAAGTATGTCGCTCCATGGGATGGGGTTCCAGGGCTCTTTCGTTCATTGATTCGAGCTACCTGCTCAAACTATATTTTTTTTAGGGGGCGGGGCTAGCGTTCAGGCTTTGTATTCTTTGCGAGGATCCTTTTTTTTATCCGCACTAAGTAATCAAGGCTGTTATCTTGCCCTGCTATTGATGTTATCGTTACTCTACGCCGAAGCACTTTTCCTACTAGGAGTCACCTAAGTTCTCTTTGTTATTGTTTTTTACCGAGGCTTTAAGCATTGTGTACAGGTTTCTGGTGGCCTCTATAGATTGCTTTCAACCTTCCGGTTTATTTTATTAATAATAACACCGCTACTAAAGAGTCCTGGAATTCTTCCACTGCCAGGTCATAACCCTAATAACACTCACCACAATGTCTTCGCGTCAATATGCTCGCTCACTCCTGCTTAATATATTGGAAGGCAGGTACGTACGGCGTAGTTCTCTAGTATCGTCTATTAGAATAGCGGACCGCCCACAGAATCACAACCCAATAATGAGACGCGCTTTGAGCCGAGTACTGCAGCTGTGCATACGCTAGAAACGCTGTTAGTCCAGAGATCCCTAGCAGGCACATGCACTATATGTAATTCTTACCAAAGACTTTTCATAATGTTTTGACAAAACGTCCATTGTCCATAGAACAAGATCTATTGCCGCTTTATCACCCTGGGTCTCTAGCGTAGCACGGTGAAACGGCTGAAGGAATTCAGCGACTGCATGAAGAAAGGCTCAATCCTCCAGAGTTAGATAATCGGCCTTCAGATCGTCAAAATGTTTTTTCGAGAAGGCTTCAATAGCTGGCTCCTTCTCAATAGCGACACTCAGCATTTCATGCCAGCTGTTCCATCTCGTGCTATTGTCGAGAGGAAGAGCCCTATCCGCCATAGATTTAAAGTCACGGTATCGGGCAACAGACGAGCGAGTGAAAACTGCAATTTTCCGAGAGGGCCAAGCCGCCTTCCCTTTTAATTTTTTCCCTCTTGGCCCAGTTTCTGCATCCACTTCTTGTGATGACCTCATCAACATAGCTGCTGGGACCGAATCACGTGACTGGATGGGACACCTTACGGAAGAAGGAATAGTACACAGGCTAGTCCATACAAGTCTGCTTCCACAAGATCTCATTTCTTTCTTTCTTTCTTTTTCTTATGCTTAATATTCTTGTATCATAGCACCTAAACAGAATCAAGAGATTCCATTCCTCTTCAGTTCTTATTAGATCTGGCTGTTTATTACACTTCTCTTCTCTTTTCTTCACCCTCTTCCTCATTAAACTACCACATCACCGAAAAGAAAGGCCTGAGCGGCGAGGTTTAATATATGGCCGATGCAGCAAATCCGGTGGTGTACCGTGTGCTGCATCCACAAAATGAGCACAGATTCCTAAGAAGAGGATCTTGTCTGGTGAGGTCCGAATATCAAGTGAGAAATGAATTTTTGATGTGGAAGCCTGCAGACGGCTTCGTACAAGACCCTCGAAGAAGTGAATAAGGCAAGAATTCTCTTCGCTACCTCCGAATGGGATGAAATTATCTCCCGGTCAATAGCTGGGTTAGCGGTTTTAAGGAGTGTATGCAGCTCTAGCCATTCAGCCGCTCTGAAAGGCAGGTTATTCATACCGATTAAAGAGACAAGCGCCTCGTTGATTGCTCGCTTATCCAAGACCGCTTTCAAGATGTCGATTTGGTCCTTTGAGATACTGTACTTTTTGCATAAATCCGCAAGCTTTTTGTTACTTATCGTCGTGACTTGACGTGCTGCGGATTCGAGATCGCTCTCATGTTTTGACATGAGATAGCGTCGTATTGAAGTCGTGCTAGTAACGCTGTAGTCATCACAATGTTTGCAGTAAAATATACGAGAACCATTGCGTCTCCCGGGCTCGCTGTCTCTCGGCGGACGAGAATGTTCCCAAGTAGATAGGGCGGTTACTTTGCGACTTCTTTTCTGTATAGTGATAGAGGATTCAAGGTCTGAGGCAGCTTCAGTCCCAGAGTCACAGGTATCAAGCATAAATCAGGTGTTGAGGGCATATTGGTTCGCTAAAGGCCGATAAAAGAGGGATTGATAGCAATAATAATAAGTATCCCTGTCAAAAGTATGGTACTTTTGTCTGATTCATCAGGATATCTAATCGATAAATTTTTATTCTATTGTGATCTATGTGATGTCTCGCTAAAATTGTGACTAGTTTAATAATAGTATAAAGTTACGCGGTACCATTTATTGTCGGTACCGGGTAGCCTGACCGGCTACCACTTACCAGAAACCAGCCTGGTCACGGCATCGCAAAAAAATCAAGAATCTTAACACGAACTTGAGGAAAAAGGGAGAGAAAAGTAAGTCAACTTGAAAGGTAGATCAGGCTACTAATAGAACTTGAAGGCAGAAAGCGTAACATAAGGCAGTAGCAACAATTATAATAGACACCTTCCTGCTTGAAATTGCCGCCGGCAAGCCGCATGTTAGCCTATTACTTGATAACAACACCTTAACTTGAAGTGCTTCTACATCGCGTGCATCGTTAGAAATGAAACGCTGTAGCTATAACCATTAACTCAGGTTCGGAGGCCAGAAGTAGTGAGCAAGGAAAATATTTAGGATAGATAGCTAAGGTCTAAGGCGCCCAGGTGGATGGCTTAGTAAGGCGAAATCTCAGCGAAGACGGGTGGCACATAATGACAGTAAGTCGAGCGCAAGGAAACAAGAGTACCCAGGCGAAATCTCTTTGGCTTCATCCAGTTACTTCACTTCTCCGCTCAACTTCAAGGTGTTTAGTAAGTTGCCTCACCAGTTGCCTTCCGTTACACATGAAGTTTGGATCATATAACGTATTATATTGATCCCAATCAATGTCATTGATAATGTAGAATGTCCCGTACCCAGTGCGCACTACGTTCTCCAATGCGTAGAAACGGCGACAGCCGAGGTTGCGTTTCTTGACAGCGCTGAGCTTCCACCATGCCATGTATGTTATGCAGTCGGCCATTATTCAGGATCTGAAACCGATCAATATAGGCTCCGGTATACGCCACTGGCTTCCTTTTAGAGGTTCCACCATCATCTGCAACTATCCTCCAACGTTCTGGGTCATGACTATGAGTAATTCTCCTAATCTCCTACCTTCTAACATAGAGGTGCGAGTACTCCTCTGGGTACTCTTGCACCCAAACATAGTCACGCCGCCAATCTTTTTTCCCCCGCCAATTCGGAGCACAGTGTACTAGTTCCTCGGTCAACTTGTAGACATCCTGTGGATCTTTCCCCTCTGGTTTCCAACAAGTAATTGAGCCATGGACCTGGACAATAAAGGGCTTGACCCAAGAGGTATCTAGGTCGCGCCGATCCATAACCTGTGCAGACACCGCGACATTGTCATATTTCTTTCTGCTTTCACGAACAAATACTGCCAGAGTGTCCAAGAACCTACCAAGTTTCAGGACCCGGTCAAGATCGGCAGCAGTAGTTTTGTCATGACTATAGATCCCTGAATTTCTTGCCTTCCAGCCATATTTGACCAAGTTTAGTCCTCGGCTAGGTCTGGTCGCTTCGTCTCGCAGTCGGTCATCCACACCAGTGTGTGGTTTTGTCTGGTCATGGAAGATCATCTCTTCCATTACAGTCACACCAGTCTGCCATGTAAAATAGCAGATTATCTGTTCTTGGAAATCGTCATGCTTGTGCGTCGGCACAAAGTGCTCCTTGATGGCCCATTTGTGGGTGGCTTCCATATGCGACATGTCTACCCCATCTGTTGTCCCATACATGCGAATAAACTCCGGGTAGTGGCTGATGGCGTGAAATTTAGGGAAGTGAAATGGCCGCTTTCATCCTTGTCTCGACACCGCCCGTGATAAGGATGAAAGCGGCCATTTCACTTCCCTAAATTTCACGCCATCAGCCACTACCCGGAGTTTATTGCAACGCCGAAATGCCCACTTGAGCTTATCTATCTGGAACAAGGCGTTCCATATATGATAAAATCTCATCATCATGTGACCTGTACTGCGCTTTAGTATTGGCGTTAGAACCGCTTAAAAGTGGAGCAATGACAGAAATAAGCTGACGAGCCGTCACCTTCTGTTCAACGCCTGTCCACTGCTTGACATGGCTAAAGCTTGGGAATATTTTCAGCCCTGGATGGGGATGCACACGGGTGAATCTGTAATCTAGCTGATCCAAGCCCTTTACATCTTGGAGGTCGAGTTTGCCACTAGCATCGGCTTTGCGCTTTCTTGCCGCGGGAATAGTAGCTGTAATATGTGCCTTTATCCACTCAATAAGGTAGTGGATAATTCCCTTTGACAACTGACGCAGCATGTCCAGCACCATCGCGGCATGAATATCTGTGTACGGGTGATTCCATGCCAAACAGTTGACATCATGGACCATCATCGCTTTTCTTCCTTACTGAGGTCTTGGAGCGGCATGCTTCGCTGCCTAGAAATCAATTGCTGGGTATATTGATGGGTTCGCTTTGGCCACCTCTTTTGGAGATTTTCGGCGCTGGTTGGGAGGGACCTGACAGAAGGTATAGTGACGTCCACTTTTCACTCCGGTCAACAGGGCCTGCTCTTCATAATCGGCCATAATTCCTGTAATAATAGGAAAGCATCACTGATAAAATCTATCGGCACATTTTATCTCAACTCCATTGCGAGACAGCCGCTCGATCGCTATAGAGAATCAAATAATATTAGCTAAAGTTACTGTATAAAAATCAAGACAGACTGTTTCAAATCGCCGAGGAGGGCAAGGAAGAAGCATCCTTGTATACAAGTATCCATTTAATTATGGGGCGTTTGCTTACGTTTAAATATCATTCGAAGAACACGATGGTAGTCCTCCGCTCTAAGCAACCATTTACACCCATCTATTATCGGCATGAAACCAATCAGTGTCAGAGCCGGATGTGTCTGTTGGCGGCGAGTTATACTGTCAAGCGTTCCTATAGTCATGTAGATGGGCCAAGCTGAGAGGTTGCCGTGATGCTCGGTGAGAACCGTTTTGTCAATCCCAATAAGAAGAGGGACAACTGTTCCTCCTTCTGGTAACTTCTCTTGCACCTCCCACCACCATTCGCCAGTCCACATCTCGGTATACACCCGTGAATTGTTGTCATTCCACACACGAACAGGGGCATATGTCAGGTTATCTTTAAATGGCACATGGCCAAGAAGGAAGCGGGCAACATTCTCGACATTCTCATACTGTATAGGATAGGTTTGAGATGCAACATCAGCGATTTGAGAAGCAGGAGTAACTGTTGCTGTCTTCCAGGCACTAATAGGTAGTCCATATGGGATACTAGTTAGCTTATGGTGCGTGCCATTCATCAGCACTGTGAAAGCTAAGCATCCTAAAGACGGGACTAAGTCTTTTATCATGGAAAAAGGCCGTGACATCGCCTTTTGTCAGCTGCCTTTTATGGAAGAACATTGCCAGGGAATAGTCGAACTCGCTTTGGAAGGGATGAAATCTGCTATCTGCTGGCCTTGAATTGCCGCCTGGCGGGAATGATGCAGTGACATCATCTGGTAGATCAAAGGTATCATTACCTTCCGTCGAAGGAATTGGTATCCCTGCTTTTCCACCCGTTACTTATACAAAGCTTTGTGATCTCAGACCTGATGTTGTTGATAACCTGCCCAGTTGAGGAACATTTCCAGCTTCAAATAATGATGGCATAGCTTCCGAGTCCGACCGTTCGGGTACCGGTTCGACTTCCAGTAAAGTATCGATGAAGGCATTATCATTTGGCAGCATCATGTCTTCCTAGATATGTTGACTCGAAGCAAGCCTCAGCTGATGTCTGTTCCTGTGTAGATAGTATCATAGCACACGCTTCGTCTGTCACATAATCGAGAGATATGCGTCCTTTGCAATATTTTGCATGTCGTCCAAGCCCGCTGAGTGATTTGATCGGCTTTCCAGCTGTATCCGGAATTGATAAGATATGAACTAAATAGAGGCAAAATTTGAATAAGCATGTAATAAACTTGAACGGTCGATTCTTGGGGCACTTTCTCGTGGCCGTGGATCATCGTAAGCATATTTTCATTAAGAGCTCCCAGCACCGGCACTGTGAATCCTTTTTTTGTTTTATGTAATCCCATACAAAATGTCGACCTGACACAAAATACACTATAACTTAATCCTTAGTTTCTCTCTGCATACACAACAAAGTTCATTAAGTGTTCTCACCATCATCTGGGAGTAAGGGTATCCTTCTAGCCTCCAAAATATTATTTATTCTGATTGACCAACTTGTGCTGTTACATCTGTATACTCCACCAAGTCTCCTGTAGGCTAGTGCGATGAAGAGTTATGCCCCACGACATACATAGAGACGACTATTATTATTATTCCTCCTATCTAACACTTGCAATTGGGGGAACAAGAAATTTTTATTTGAGGTGTCTCAAGGGCTTTTTTATCTCAATCCACCTACATCCGATGGAGCCCAAGTACAAGTGTAGTGAGGCAGCGTATGGGGAAAGGGATGGATACCAATGACTGCGGGTCAGGGGAAAAGAGATTCATAGTCCGGTCATAAAAGGGGAAGAGCTCGCATCGACTACGAGTGCATCGTTAGCTTGAAGCCCTACCCTCCGTAAGGCTAACCATTGTAAGCAGGCTACGGATTCATTTACGAGATCTATCAACTGAAACGCTTTCAGCTAGGTGCCTAATATAGCGTGGGTGGCCACGACTAAGAAGTACTATCATATATGTAAGTATTTGGGGAATTAGGCGCCGTCGATCGTATGATAGTATCTCTCTGTTGACCCTATCATAATCCTGAAAGGAAGCCAAATACTTCTCACATATTTGTGGGATCACTTCTATTCGCAGCTACTAGTATACAAATTAAAATAGGCTAACGTTATTTTGGCATCTCAAATTTCTGTCCAGACACGTACCAATTATAGGCAATAAGCCGATTAGACTAAACAAATATATTATTAATCTATGATTATTTGGTGGTCGATCTACTCTTAAGGGGTGAGATGATAGGAATCCTCGTAGTTCAGGTCGATAGCGTAACTAAAGTGGAGGACAATATAATGATCATGGTAGGTTATTCAGTCAGCGTACTATATATGTCAGGTCTCTGAATATACGACATTCCACGGGGACGATCGCTGGTCCGTAATCAAAACCCTGTGAAAATACTAGTTGGCAGTTTGGCTATCCCAATGGGTCCCTCCCAGTCATTAATTAGCTCAGAGAAACATACTCGGATCCTGAATCCGATCTCTACGGAGGCCACGAGCATATTTTCTAAAAGCTCATAGAACCTCAAACTTAGGATTTCTGCTCCCGCTGTCAGGGACCGACTCAGGGTGTTGCGCTGATACAAAATATATGATTATTACCCAGGGACTTGAGAAAGAGCTCAATTGCCTTAATTGACTAGCAAAAAAAAGGTTATGGATGCGGGAATAATGGTGGTGACAGTATTCGTTTGGCCTCCGAAAAGTGTTATTATTTGTTCTGATGATCAGCCAACTTGTCCCACTCATCAACTCCGTTATCACTGTATAGAAATAGTGTATGCCTCTAAGTCTACTAACCATAGGCTAGCTTAGTGGAAAGCCACAGTTTTCACCATGCCCTCAATAGTTAGAGTGCATACATATCGTTATTTCTCCTGTCTCGGTGCCGTCGCCGTCAACCTTGTGAAGTTCTTACGTTGAAAAAAAGCTAGAGAAGATGCAACGACTTGTACTTTACCTATTTGGGTGATTTTTGAGTGCGTTAACTAGCCAAGGACCCGACCCTCTAGGAAGCGATTGGCTGGATTTATTGTGGCGCCAACCGCCGCTTTCACTGTGCTTATTTAGGTTTGGAGGTCAAGTCACTTTCTCTCCGCTTCCTCTGCATTCAGAAGCTGAATGTCTGTCTATACTCAAATAGGCAACAAGCCGAGCAAGCCGGCCGGATCTATAGTGTAGTATGCATCAAACTAGCCTTTGAATCGAACAGGCTTGACTTGAATTCAAGATTTTAGTATATAGTAACTAGTGTGTGGCGGCTTAGGGCTTACTAGTGCTACTGGTGAAGAATATCCAAACATCAAATAATCAAGGTTGGATGTGAGAACTTAGCTGTGATAACTTTAGTATAATCAATAGTGCACCAATGCCAAGGCATAACTATAAGAAGGGACTTCACGCCGGCTGGTTTCCTCAATCATTCACAAGCTACAGCCTTTACCTATTATCGTTATTGATATATTCATACATACCCTTAAAAGTCCGTTGCCTTCCCTCATCGCTCAGCAGAATCGTACAGCAGAATTGTATCAATAACATTTGAATTTTACATCATCCATTCCCTAACCATGGCCCGCGGCTACCTGCCATGGGCATGGCCACCATTCCTATGGGGCCGGAGGCCCGACACCAATCGAGACAATATGTGTGCCTCCACACAACGGGAGAGGCGAAAATGCCGTCTCTTCCCAAGAAGATGTGTTTTAAATAATAACAATTCTTTTAGCAACTGGTGGAACTTGAGACCCTTCGGGAGCAAGGAATCATTTATGGGGGCACCGAGAGGTACAAGGCTGACGGGCTCCCATAAATAACTCTTTGCCCCCGAAGGGCCTCGAGTTCCGCCAAGGTTGCTAAAAGAATTGTTTTAAAACATATCTTCTCGGGAAGAGGCGTACAAATAAGCCGGCATTTTCGCCTCTCCCGTTGTGTAGAGGCACAAATATTGTCTCGATTGGTGTCGGGCCTCGGGCCTCGGGCCCTATAGGGATAGCCATGCCCATGGCAGGCAGCCGAGGGCCATCCATGGTTAGGGAATGGATGACCTAAAATTCAAATGTTATTGATATGACTCTGTTGAGTGATGAGGCAAGGCAGCTGACTTGTAGGGGTATGAATATCAACGACGATAATAGGCAAGGGCTGTAGCTTTGTTGTGAAGGATTGAGGAAACCAGCGGCATGAAGTCCCTTATAGTTATACATAGGCATTGGTGATTCTCCATATGTTTGCACTATTGATTATACTGAAGTTGTCACAGCTAAGTTCTCACATCCAACCTTGATTATTTAATGTTTGGATATTCTTTACTAGTAGCACCAGTAAGCCCTAAGATACAGATGCTGCGGCTACAGAAGTTCATTAATAGGCCCGATAGTATGATGACCACTCCTCAAGGCAGAGACTATCGTCCTCAATGACTTCCTACACCATGTTGGGGAACCAGAGGTAGAGGCAAGATCCCCATACGGATGGTATTCTACCTCGCCAGCAGGGTTCGCATGATGGCTGCTGCCAACTACGGACTATGGGAAGGCGCCCAACACGGAAAAAGGGCTACAGGCGATCGTATCGTGGCTCATCCGCCAACTTGGTTCTCCTTGGGCTGCAGGTTGCAAAAGGAAGATAGTGGCGATCACTCCTGTCGCTGAACTAAGGAGGGTATACGAAGCCATGAGGAAGGATGAGCGGTATGCCGCTGCCAGCTGGCATAGGTGGTCCGACTCAGGTTTTCCTATGCGAGAGAAAGTATTTTCCCTAACTAGAGAGTGCGCCGCTTGTATGGGTGCGAAAGAGATGCGAATCGATCATAGAGGATTAATAATAATGTATATATCCCCAAACATTAAGGTTCCCTTGACTAGCAGATAGGTCAGGCTATCCCTTGCATTACTGCATCTGAGCGAAAAGTTGGAAAGGCAATAGTGACCGAAAGAATTGTGGCTCAATGATTAAGCCCACCTTGCGGTCCAAAGGGCTACCCTATGATGCAAATACGGAAAGTAGCCGGGGGACTTGGGATTACCTCGGTCGATAATGATCATAACTTGTTAACCTAGCTTTTTCTGGAAACAAGGGCAAAGCGATTTGGTTATATGTAGATGTAACGTATCCGCTTATTACCCTTGTGTAGATAGAGAAAAGCCTAGGGTAAACAACTTCAAGAGGGCGACTTCATTCCCCAAGCTGTGTCCAAGCACTGGCCTGAACTGATTAGCGTCAGACAAAGCAATTCCTAACGGCTGAGATAAAATAACTATGATTAATTAACAATTTTCTTATTGCGTCGCGATCGCATCTAGTCCCACCTCACAATAAAGATCTACTTAATTAACCGCACTGGTAAATCAATAAAATTGAGCTTTAGCATAGTTATCTGCTTTATTTATATATACAGTGATTGATAAGACCCAGTTGCGGTAGACCGGGCGGACTAGTCGAAGTCGAGGGCCCGTGCAGCACCCATCATTGGCTGAGATCTATTGTAGAACTTGTTGCATTAGCGCTATGGCGGCAGAGCCCCAGACATTATTGAAAACGGGTCTCTTCTATGCATGCATCATGATTTTACGTCGTTAATCGGCTAGTAGGGAACGTCACGCTGGAACCCGTATTATCACACCACCTAACGGCCTTAGAGAACAGGAAACTAACATAAGAAATAATAGTCATACGATCGAATGAATTCTGTTCTGTACCTTAAATCAGGACGACACTAACTCATGGGATAAAGTTTATTACCTTCAGCTCGCTTCCAGGAACATATCTTTTCCGTTCCGTCACGCATCGAGGCTATATATCAAGTTAGTACTCATAGCATTTTCACTTAATTCCCTTTAGGCTCATCCTTTGACACGTTATACCACCGGTCACGGTCGTACAACGTAATCGATAAGAGATGTGATAGGTTACCATCTGAATTAATTGCCCTAGCCACTGCTATTAGTAGAGCTACTGGACAGGGTTGCACCGTGTGGGCTCAGTGGCAACGTTTTATATCCGGTCCAAATCGGACGACTCGGGAATAGGGTTAGTGTACAGCCCTTCCACCGGCCCCATAACTCGCTTATAACAATGTTCTTGCCGAGCCTCCTGCAGTGGACCTGGAAAGAAATCCATGCAGCCGTCCAGGGCTATCAGTAGCTTTAGCAGCCAGTCTTCAGAGTATCACTCGAATGGAGGATGGCACTGTACCACCTCCCATTGTTGCAGGACATCCATACATATCTTTGTATAATATAACATGTAAGCCACCGCAGATCAGATTAGGGGAATTACGTAATTTTCATAATTTCGGCAGCAGAGCTCAGAGGTTCAGGTCCGAAGCAGGCTAGGTATCATACGATCCCCATTTATGGGACGTCGTATCAGAGCAAATAATGTAAAAGGAAAAGGGAAGGAAAAACCAATAAACATATGCTAGTATTCACTACCTGACTAATAATAATAAAACTTCAAGGCCTTCCTACCTACGATAGTATTTTTTCCCTTTCGATTCAGTTGCCATCTTTGTCTCACTAGCTTAAAAGCAAGCAGTGTGTTCTATATATCACGGCGAAAAGGGACAATCGATATCCAGCGTGTGAGGGGGTGCATAAGCACTGGAGAATGATGAAGGCTCAGCCGCAGCTGGCGCCGGAAAATCGGTGTTTCCCTTGTATCATGATTCAATAGTAGTCATGGGGCTATAATAGTCCACAGAGAAGAGGCTTTCGCATTGCCCCCACTTCATTGTTCCTTGCAGTCCTTCTGATCCTGGTCTTGCTTTGTTTGTTCAACGCCATATTTTATTCTACCACCCGAGTTGCCCCTATTACTTTATTCTCCATATTAGTCATCTACAATCATGATGGCAAGGTCAATGAAAAGTGGAAGGCGCGCGGGCTTCGAGTCTTAGAAGAATAGATCTCTCTCCACCATGCTATTCCTGTGGTATATACACAATCTATTGCGGTGGTATGTATGCAAATATACGATATACGAGTATGTCAACGAAAGACCGCTAAGTTCGTAGGAAGTGGGATGAAGAGAGATCTATTCTCTTGTACTAATTTATGTTCCTATAGCTATTTATGTAATGGACCTATCCCTGACCTCTCCTCCTTGTGATGACACAAACTGGTCCTATACTTCTTTTCGTCTTTTTGGTTCTTTTTTTCTCTAGCTTATTATTATAATAAGCACTTAGCTTTAGCAACCAGGAAGCTCAAAATTAAATCTGCAGACAGACTACTCTACCGGAGGTTAGCGCTGGATCATGGGCTGCGTCCCATTGGTCCAAGGCATCCATTTATCTTAGTAGGAATAGAACATGATATGCAAGCCACTGACAGTTCTCTAATCTTGGAGCCCAGACACAGCAAGTTCGGATCTAGTGAGTGCAGATTATCATATGATTCCCGTTTATGGGATATCGTATCAGACCAAAGGATGGAAAAAGAACTAATAAACTCATTATGTTACTATCTACTAGACTAAAGCTTCCAGGTCTACGATATATAGCATTTTTGGTGTTTCCTAGTTTTTTAGAGTGCATAATGCTAAAACGGGCCCATAAGAAGAGGGTTTTGCATTGCTCTCGCTTCACCCTTTCCTTGCAGTTCTTCACATCCTATTATCTCCGCGCCCCGGTCTTCATTCAACTCATCTCTCCTTGCTCAACTTGAAATATGGAGCGACCACCACTGAAGAGAGCCAGGCATGCAGGCACTGAGTTCCAGTCCGCTACTGGGGCTATTTGTGTAAGCCCCATATTGAACCTCTGCCATTACGTGGGTTATTGTTAATAAGCTTTCCTTGTAGTTTGCTAGGGAACTGGCCACAAAAAAACAGTGGCTCTCACTTCCTAGGAAGATGACTATGAGAGTGTGCAGCGGGGGCAGGGGAAGCGATGGGGAAACAACAGAGGAAGCAACGGAGGAGCTTTCCGAGACAGATAATGAGGGGTCGGAGCGGGCCGCGTATGATGTAAGGACTTTCCGTATTTGCCTAGCTCGCTGATATTGTGACTCTGTCGGTATAATAGGTGGAATCACGTTAACTCGGAGTCTCGGGTGGGAGACTTAGCGCTGATTAGTCAGCACTACTGTAAATAAATCCCTTTAGCAAAAATAGACACTAGCAAGTATAATGTAGATTGTACTGTTGCATGTCTCACTTCGATACATGAGCGTATCGACAGACTCTTTTGTTTGTTAATAAACCATCTTAAAAGGGATGCCGAAATGTACGAAGTATGCTGCATCCCAAATCCCACTTAATAATTACATAGTATGCTTGAACAGTCGAAATTTCAAAGAAATTTAATGCTATTGAATATCAGGTGGCTCTAATACCATACTATCGTCATTACTACTACCAGAACCATCGTCATGATCCCCAGTGCTAGCGAGGAGCCCATAAAGTATCCCACATGCATGCGATAGTAGGGTGGTGTTACCTTGTGTAGCACGCAAGCTGTAACGATGTATCTATCATACAGTATTTCATGGTGGAGCGTATTAAGCCACTATTGACTTAGACCATGGAACAACTCATTTTTCCGCACACTAAGAAATCACCAACTCATCTAGATCACATGTTCAAATACATAGAACTTCAGAAAAACATGACAAAGTAATAACGTGACTTTTCTAACAAATTTCAACTCCCAGATACAGGGCGACGTGTCTTTACGTGGAGAGCATTGGATTCTATACTAATGACAACCGAAGCTAGATATGATCAATGCACATCCTTCCACCGACAAAGTCGCCTAGCTTCGGTTGTCATTATTATAGAATACAATGCTCTCCACGTAAAGACACTCGTCCTGTATCCCGGTGTATAATGACCATATCTCCCCTCTTCCTCTACCTCATCGAGGTCATCCAGCCGATTAATCTCCCTCGCCAGCATAAGTGGCTCTGTCGCGCTATCCCTCTCACTGGCATTTCTTTCCATTATTAATGCGGTGAGTACATGTGGGCGGGCCCTACTACTGTGGCGGGTTGTTGCTTGTAAGCAACCCCATTTTTCCTTGCTTTCCCATACAAATCAACCAACTTCAACTGGCCACCACCACACAACAACCCCTTTGTACT
>JAHQZX020005591.1:0-19337 GCA_019804575.2 Pseudotulostoma volvatum
GAAGGCAACCTACCCTCCCGTGCTAGTTCCTCCAATAAGATCAAAATAATCGCAGGGACGAGGTGGTTCTGTAAGCCTTTTATTGTACATGATTCGTTTCATAATCTCATCCAAAATTAGCAGCTCACACACGCCTCGGATATTATAAAGCCGGGGATCATGTGTGATATATATAGTAGGTTCTAAGCGGGGCAACTATCCTCCACATCCGCGAGCTGAGGTTGCAGTAGCAATAATAATAGCAGCTCTTAATCCCAGTGCAGTGAGTGGACAGACCTTGGCGTTCTCTCTAGGCACCACAACTCAATAAAATTGAGTGGAGAGAAAACATCCTGCTGAAAAGTCACTTTCTTGAAGTTTCTGTGTTCTGTGTCTCTGAGCATGTGATCTGGATGAGGGGCTGATGAGGTCATCATCATTATCATCAAGATTCAATTACGTAAATTTCTAACACATAGCCTTAAAACCACAGCCTAAGACCGTTAAGAAAAGTTCAATTTCCTGCAAATAGCGACATAGCGTAATGAATTCCCCATCAGCACCAGTGGAACCTCTCCACGAGCCAGCAAGCTCCTCATAAGCAAATGCTAGAACACGTGCTGTCCAACCCGCTCGAGAATGTTAGCAGATAGCGAATCATGTCACAGTAATAATTATTTCCATGGGGGATCCCCTGCTGCTCTGAACCCTCATATTAGGCGTGAGCGAACGGTCTAGTACTAGGCTTACGGCGATGATTTTACGAAGGACTGTAGGCAGCTTCTTTTGTCAACTCTAGCGACTCTGAGCGCTATACGACCAACTGTAAGAGAGATTCAGATAGAGCTCAACGTTATCCGAGAAATGTTTCTTCACGAACCTGACTGAGGGTTCAGATTTGACAGCATATACCTGTCGGTTCCGTACAACGACCGCTGTCGGAATCGCTAGCGTTAGAACAGATGAACATGAAGTGGCTTGTCGGCGCCATACGAGCTAGTAATCATGGAGCATTGAAAAAGTTCCTGGATTGGGGTGGATATATGAAGGAAAACCTTTAAATCTACACGATTAAGATGAAAAACTGGCAACTAGTCTATACTCTCCTTCAGAACCCACACAGCTTGAATCTCGAGGCCAAAGACTCGAAGAACCGAACCCCTCTTCTGATGGCTGCAGATATTGGCAGTGCCGGGATTGATTAAATGTGATGCCCTTGTCGATGCTAAATCAGGAAATAAAATCATGCCACTCATGCAGGCAGCTCGAATGGGGGCCATGGGCCGGCGGTTTTGGTCTTATTGAGTTATGGTGCAGATGGTAAGCTATAGATAGGTATGTGGGAGGTGGGCTGTGCACGCATCATCAAACTTGTGATAACAGATGGGGAAGTGGACGTCAACATAGAGAACCCTCGCAATCGCGAGACTCCCCCCCTTCTACTAGCCATCAAGGAATTCATAGATAACCCTGAGTGGCGGAGAAACTTTGACACGCTGCGAGAGGGAGACGCAAACGTGAATAAAGAGGACTCCCGAGGCCCATATCCCTCTTTTTACTGCAGTGAAGCACAGCCGTGTTGGAGTTGCCGAAAGGCTCATGGGGTGAGGTGCGATCTATGACCAAACCATTATATCTAACCAGCCGTCCAGAGAAAATAGCAAAAATCTTGAATTCTCCTAAGAGTTCACAGCCTGGCCGCTCGATATCATCTAGTTCCTCTCTGCTGATTCAACACCGCAGAGAAGAATTTGGTTGATATCAAATTTTGGGTATCATATTATGTGGATGTTCTTTTATGTTATTACTATTAGTTATATACCCGTTTCTTTAATATACTGGCCTATATTGATTTACTGAATTGGATGCATTGCATGTCGGGATCTGATATATTTATTTCGGTAATTTGCTCAAATGTAACTGAGTCCCTTGAGCAATTCAGATATCTAGAAAAGGTGAGGTGGGAGAAAGCAATATAAAGGAGAGAAAGGAAGGGCCAGGGCAAGGCTGTGAAAATGAACACGGGTAGCCTATTATATACACAAACTGGCCAAAGGCGATATATGTATATGACAAAAATAACCGGTTTTGAGATTATTTCTGTATTATACTAGATACATAACCTGCAAGCATTACAACGTTCCTTCACCAACTCATTATCGGTAATTTCTAAACTTGAATGTACATGAATGTGGTCCGGCAATTCATCTCTCGGCCTTAATGGCGGAATGCAAGCCCTGACATGCTCCTTAACATGCTCAGTAATTGGCTTGTTAACTGTGGTGCGCTATTATTAGTTGCCATTGAAGATAATAGGAGTCATTATGCGAGTGAACATACAAATCCAGTCCATTTCTTCCAGGGAGACCTCTTTTGTCTCAGGAATCTAAACCTCTGTTAGTTATCAGCGAACAGCTGACGGGTCGATTGTAGGCTCACAAATAAGAATACAAGGATAAGGGTGACAAAATTAAGTCCGCTAAGAGTAGTAGTCAGCGTGAGCTCTTTTCATATACAACTTGAAGAAGCTCACAAGAACATGAGGAGAAAGTTCGTTTCTCCAATATGACTAGCGAGCCAGGGGGTGAACATAACCAGGACCCCGAGAAGCAGGAAGTTGACCATTACGCTGAAGCTCATACCGAGCTCTGGCAATGCTATTGTTAGCGTCTGATATGTCAAGGGGATAAAACCAACCTCTGAATTCAAAATGGCCTTACCACGCAAGGCAAGTGGGAAGACTTCAGCGCTGAATGTAAATGGGATTGGCCCGCAACCGATGGAATAGAACAGCGTAAAGAAACCGATTGTAAAGGTAATTACAAGTCCCTCTCGAGCCAGATCCGGGTTGATCATGAAGAAAAGACTGATCGCTAGCATAATCACCGTCATCCCACCGAGCGAAATAAGGAACAGAATTCTTCGGCCTCGGTGATCAATGTAACTGTAGGCTGGGAGGGTGAATATGAAGTTTGCCAGGCCGAATCCTTCGATTTGTTAACTGTCGTGATCTTGCATGACTTAAAAACATACTAGCATGTGCTCATGTACTGCCACCTACCGAAATTGAGCCATGAGATCCTCACCTCAAAGAGCAACGGTTCGTTGAACGTAGAATTAACTGTAGAACTAAACACCATAGATGAATAGAAGGCAAGGACGTTGATCTATAAGATTAGAATATCGTTCAACAGATGCCTGCGGAATCGTTCCCCAGGGAGAGAAGTTCGCGAGCTAAGGACTTACTCCGCAAGACTGTTGAGCTGCCATGACCAGAAAAGCGCACAAGCAGGCTCTTCGTCCCCGCGGTTTGGCAAAAAGATACCAGATTCGTTTCAGAAATGTTGTCGACTTTAGCCATCTTTGATATACCTCTTGGTGGTACCATTCTGATGGCTGCCCGCTCTCCCAGAGCTCCGTCTCAACCTGCAACTGACTATGGATGTAGTACAGGTCTCTAGCAGCTTGGATGTCTGTTCCTCGAAGGCGACGGAGACTGGCAAATGCCTCTGCATACAGTCCTTGTCTAATGAGAAACCGTGGTGACTCTGGGCAGATGAAGACCAGGAATAACAGGATTATTGGGGGTATCATAGCGGTGCCCAGTAAGACCCTCCAACTGTAGTCGACGATAAAGTCGCAGGCAAATCCCAGAAAAATGCCTCTAGGTACGTTAATGGACATGTCATATCGCTTTGGTCCCGGACTGTGTAACTCACAAAGTGTCAAACAATTGCCACATCATCAGGACTCGACCACGGAATCTATCTGTGGCGGCTTCAGCAGCAAAGACTGGAGCAATAGACGCTTTTGTCCCTATCTAAAGTGACATTCTTGGTCAATAAAGTTAACTACAACAAATAATATAAGGCCTACCCCAATTCCAAGTAGGACACGACAAGCCAGGAGCTGTTGCCATGTACGGCTCCGCGCTGTTCCTATTTGTGTTCGTTAGCTGAAGCAAGTGACAATCAGGAATAAAAAATCCCGTTGCACTATACCAATCACACATGCCGCGCAAAATATTGCGGCCACAAAGAGAGCCGGTCGCCTCCCAAACTTTCCCTCTTGTATCGGATCGCTCAGAAACGCTCCACTATTTCATTCAGTAAGAATGGACTCAAAATAACGAAACACCCAGTCAGACCTACATTATACTCCCCAATAGCCAGGGTGCAGCATTGATCAAACCGATGAGAATAAGATTATTATCATCAGGACCCAAATCCGCCTGCCATCTTGAAGAGCTGCTATTGAGAGTCGACTGCTGCCAGCCCCTGCAGAGAAGACCTGTTAGAACTATCATGGATGTAGACAGAGTTGAAGGATCTTACTGAGTAATGGCGGCGCATGCAGTCACCATTATGGTAACTACCAGGTCGTTCGTCTGTAAGAAAATATCCGGATACCACCACGACTTCCCGGCGTGTTGCTCTTTATCAAGGGCGACACGTTCTGGAGCAGTTATGCCCGGGACAGCACGGTCAGTCAGGCTCAAGGGATCCCATGCTATTTGAGCGCCTCTGATCAGCAATTCGACGTCGACAGTGCTTTCGAGCCCGACGCGTTTATGGAACTCCCGGACATCGTTTTGAAGTTCTTCAAGGCTCCGGTTACGCAGAGGATTTGACTTTCTTGAGAGAGGATCTTAGAGCAATATCTTTAATGAAAAGCAAGAAAATCCGCGCTGGGACCTGTAAATAGAGAACACCCACCGTCGCTCAACCAAGATAGCCATGGCGATTGAATGAGAGAGCTGTATATAACTTGAACATGATATTCAGTATCAAGCATATAGGGACTCTGGTTAGAGGGGGCTATATATGAACACCATAACCTATTCTATAGCTCTGGCGAGCAAGACTTTTCAGCCTTTCAAGAGACATGTATATTTGGCAGGGAAACACATAGCTTTCACACCATTTTGGCTCATTCATAATTGGCCTTGCCGACTTAGAGACTAGCCAAAACCATGAGGCAGAAATCCTGCCGTTAACAGCCGCTACCCCAAGATATCGACAGGGATAGAAGGTCACTGCCACTGAATCTAGCAGATATTAGCTCTCTATAGTATTAATTAAACGGGCATCTTGAGCATAGCAGGAGTTTGTCGCTTGTATGGGTTTAGAATTTCCCGATTAGATGTATTTGTTCTGCCAATAGGGGTTTCTGAACATTCCCGGATGGCAGAGACACACATGTCCGGGGTAAAATCCTCATCGTCTACCCCATAATGGAGTCGATTGTCCGCAGTGGCGTCGGACTACAGGATAATGAAGCTATCCCTCGTGAAGTAGGTCGGCGTTCACCTCACTCATTCCTATTGGCCTAAACCTACTCCCTAGCCTGTTCGTTCCATCCTTCCGATCGCCACCGCTGGCGCCCAAGTAAGTAAGCAACGCCGCCTCCCTTGTCTTCTATGATGGGCGGAAAGTTGCTTCGAGTCAAAGCTGTTGGAGCGGCTTCAGATACACAGATCCCTTCCTCATTCTATATTTGAAGTAGACGAACGCTCATTCATACCAGCCTCGATGTCATCTTTATCGCTGGTATGCACTCTTGACACTCAAGGCCTGGAGGAGCAGCCAATATATTCCAAAGAGACAAGTAGGCCATGTCTGCATGCCTGGGGCGATATGCAAATGATGGCACTAACCGACCCTGGTCTCAAATCATGACATATTCAACTGCGGTAGCTGCCTTTCCAGCAGGCTAATGCCAAGTTGAATCTCCCTAAATTGCCCCTTAGGTCGATTTATTACACACAACGTGGATTCGAGTGGGCAGAGTTCGACCAGGAATATCCGCAGAATCAGGCTGCAGCTCTGAGCTGCCAGCGGCTCTTCTCGTATTGTATTGTGTATGTTTTCTTTCTTTGCCCCCCCAGATCTTCGGATGCGGGGCACCCTTTCCTTTTTGCGATAAGAAGCCCGTCATATTTATTATTATTGCAACATGCATCGGGCTCGGTCCTTCGGTAACGCGTTATCGGCCTTGGTGTAACGGGCTACATCAAGAAAGAGAGGCTGGGGAGAGGGCTGAAAGCACAGTTTAGGCGAGCTATCAGCATTCAGGTGAGAGGTCCTCCTACGTTCACATATCACCGGAGTCGCTGATGTGAATAAATGGAGCATATAAATGACCGCTTCCACTTTGAAGCTTCCGATGAAGTGACAGAGGCGAGTCCATGAATTATTCGGAATTATGGAATCGCCTAGACGCTTAAGCCCGGTGTCTCGTAGGATGATGTTGAGTAAGAGACGCTTGATGTACTGCTGCACTCCATAGAGACCTTTGTGAGGACTATCACGTATCCTGATGCAACTGCGAAAGTGGACTGAAGATGGTTGAGAATGATAATATCATGTTTTAGAATTACTCTGATGACGGTACATTCAATTCAGGAGAACGGCTAAATGGTGCTGTAGTGGCTAGAAAAGATGCAGAAAGACAACAGCGACAGTGAGTGCTCTTGTCTCGCGTTCTTCTATGATACAACAAGCCTTCCTACAAGTCCTCGTTATACTTTTTGACCTACTCCCCCGGAAAATTTCTTTCTTTCTTCCTTCTTTTTCTTACTAAGTATGCTTAATATTCTTGTATTATAGCACCTAATTAGAATCAAGAGTTCCTATTTCTTCTTTGGTTCTTATTAGATTTGGCTATCTATTACATACATAATATTAAACATTACCACTTTACCCTCCTGTCTGACTGAAGAGCAGGACCCCTTCCGTATGACGCTTTTACTGGATGGCCTAGAGGCCTCGATCTAGAAGGAAGAGTCCCAACCATTCTGTCGAGACGATCCCGGTCGACTCTTCGAACTGGTGTGCAAAAGGTTTGATAAAATATGTGATGAGAACCAATACAGGCAAAAGCGGCGATATACAAAGCCGCTTACCAAGAAGCGGAAATTCCACCACTTGCTCTCCGAATTCCACCGATTGGCTGCAGAAGCCCAGTTACCAGAGAGCGAATGGAAGGAGGGGCTATACGGTCGGCTCACCCCAGATATACGGAAAGAAATGGCGCTGACTGTGAAGTACATAGCCACAACCTTCAAGAAGTTCTCGGATGACTGCGTAGAATTGGCGAGCCGGTTTGAGGTTGCAGACCGCATGGGACCCCGTCTCAACAAGTTCTTCGCGACCACAGGCTACAGCAAGGGGGATAACGGTTGGTGAGCACGACACCCCCCAGCTCACCTTCACGACCAGGAAGGCCCTGAAAGAGCCCGACTCACCAGAACGGGGGAAGATGGAACGGGGCTTATGCTTTCGTCACGGGAGATTGGGGCATATAGCCAGATTCTGCCCGACACCAGCAGAGAAGCCAAAGACAGGCAAGGTAGATGCCGATTCACTATCGGACTCATCGAGAAAAGGAGATGCCTAGGAGAAGTTTCTGTTCTAGGCGAGGTAGTTAGTGAACGGGAACTGGATATGAGTAATCTATTTAGGAAAGCACAAGGGTACTACTAGTAGCTTTTCTGTACCTAGTAAGCTCGCGAACAATGGATACTCAGTTTCAGTCCAAGCACTAATTGACACCGGAACAAATGGATTCATTCGCATTTATTGAGAGGCACCTGGTAGACCTTTGAAAGCAGCAATTTGATCTGACTGTCGTACGTCTGAAAAACCCCTGCATCGTACGCGGTGTCAGCGGAAACGACTCAACCTCGATTGAATACGCCCTATTAGTGAATCTATTTATCGACGACCGAAGACAGTTAGATGTCCCAATGTTAATAATACTTGAAATGAAAGTGCGCGACGTAATATTGGGGACGATTATGGCTGAAAAAAACACGGTATTCTGCCTGACTGCCAACATCAGCGACTACTATGGCCAGGGGGACGGGCTTTCATGGATATAGCCACTAACAAGAGCCTCATATCGATCCCAGAAAAGATACTGCAATGAGAAGGGATCAATCCTACTTATCAATTAGACATGGAGCGAAGAGGTAGAGCTATCGCACAATTCGAAGCCGCTAGCAGACGACCGCGACTGTCCTGTCCCAACCAGTGGAAGTATCGATAATATTTAAGAGCTAATCCGGGGAGGCTCAGAACCGAGAGGTGATATCGCACTAGTTGGGGTATCGGCATTGTAAGAAAAAGGATACTGAACTCTTTACCACAAGCTTGCATGAGATTGAACTGGAGAAAGGAGCCCCCACCCAGCAAGCGCCATTAGCCATAGCCCTTTGTATAAGCCAAATCAGCTGAACAGCTTGAGGCCGCGAAGAAGTACCCAACCGAGAATCTAGATAAAGGGTTTATGGTGCCAAGTAACACTCCTTTCGCGTCTGACCTTGATGGCACGAATGCCCAGTGGTAAATTGCGATCTTGTGTGAATTATCGGAAGCTAAATGCTGTTACCAGGAAGGACCGATACCCAATACCTCTGATCGATGAACTCTTACACCGGCTGAGTAAGGCTACAATATTTACCAAGCTGGATGTCGGGCGAGGATTTTATCGCATCGCATCGGGCCTGACCCCAGGATCGGAAGATATCACTACTTTCCGCACGCGAGATGGAGCGTTCAAATACGAGGTGATGCCATATGCAAAAGATGACATGGAGTTTATTCGGCGGCTGAACTGGGGGAGATTATCCAGGAAGAGTGGGATGCAATTGACCTTAAGGCGATCCCGAAAATATATCCGCATGATGAGAAATCGATGTTGGGCTGTCATCGCCGCAAAGGGGGGGGGGGCATACCAAATACTAGTGACTACGGACATGTAAAGAGAATCCAGAGCTACTACTACTTGCACATTGCAGCATATGAATCGGGCCATTAGAAACCGAGTTATGCCCATTTAAAAGGATCAGGATCGCCAAGAGTTTTAGTCGATTCTCATGACTTCCGGCTAACCGATTGTATGTACATATACATATGATATACATGTTCTACTGTACATGCGGTTTGGGGATAGATCACACCACCTTACTTGATGTTGGGATCCTGTCAGTTGTCTATGATGGACTAATGAATAAAGAAAGGGAGAGGATTGGTCCGTTTCACTAGTACTTTTATTTTTCTCAAGTGTGTGGAAAGGCTTTATTTATCCAAGGCGGATTGCGGCACTGGCTAAAATGCCAAACGGTGATAGCGCCCCATTTAAATTCCTTGAAGAAGGCTTGCGGTGTGTCAGTCCTAAACAACTGAGCCTTATTAGAAGCTCACATAACAAGCATGGACCTTCTGAGTGTTGTGCCTCAGAAGCCCGTATATCTCAAGGTGATTTATCAATGCGTGTGGATTTATTGATATATGCAGGTGAGCAGAAGGCAATAGGCCAATGAGCTAAAAGTCGGCAAAGCGAGTGATGGAGAATATCAAAGATGCTGTGGATCAGGCTCTGCGGTATGCCTAGTCATACGGAGTGGATATTTATCTCATAAACTTTACCTCAAAGCCCTCGGCGACCCCAAAGTCAATGAGCTACAGTTAGTTGTCCTAGAACCAAGCAACAAGTTTATGTTGTTAATGTCGAATATGGTGATGGCCTAGATTTCTGTGAGGTTACCTGTCTCAACCAACGCTCATTTGTCAAGGCCATAGCAAATGGAGTGCCGAAGGAACAGTGAACTGTTTATCCAGTGGTTGGCTTTGGGGAAATCCCAATGGAGCTTGATGCTCCATGACTTCGAAAGCTGTAAAGCTTTCAAGTACTGTTACCCCATGTTATCACAAAGCTTTATAATGTCCTGTTACAGGCTTTAATGCATACTCTTCCGAGACTGTCTGGAGGGAATACCCTCATAAGTAGTAGAACTGCTCTCCCTCTTTGTCCGTCTTCTCTTTTCTCTTCAACCAAACCTTATATATAGGAAAATCTTAGTTATAATGGGAATAGAGGACAAATAATCACCTACATTGCGATCGACCCCAACCGCCGGTGCTCCCCGACCTAGAAAAATTTGACGGCAGGAACCTAGCCTTATACCTCAATTCGAAAGCAAACGCGTGGCCAAGCTAACTATTGTGGTATGCTTTTGGGGAATTGGAATGGAGGGCCGCAACGAGGTGGAGCAGCTACGGTTCACCTTCCGAGACCACGCTGCGAAGGATAAGATGATTTCCAAACTCAACACCATACGACAAGGGAATCACAGTTTCGACAAGCTACTTATGGAGTTGGACAGACTTTTGCGCGAGTCAGGGGCTTATTACACGCTCAATGATTCAATTAAAAAAAGATACTTGAAGTCGGCCCCCAAGCAAGCTTTACACGACCGCCTCATCGGCGTCAGGGAAGAACCAAAGTACGAAGAGTACCGACAGATTAAAGAGATTTTGGATCGTTTGGCAGAGTATACTTGAGGCCCGAGGAAGTCTGCACGCTCGCTTGTAACCACGTGACCTAGAAATGTCCGGGATCTGTGACACAGCGACGCTCTCATTGGTCTGCTCCAACGTCGGGCCTTAGCGGGTGCGCGCGGTCTGGCAGATTCGTCTTGCCGGCTGAGCTTGCTGAGATAAACTAGTGTATATATACTGTAGATTAGATTACTACCTAGGTAGTAGTCGTTAAGATACTTACACTACTACTAGTAGCTACATACTATGATGTTGGCTGTAAGGATGAAATTAGTTATGAATCAAATTGGTGCATAGGTACCGGTACCTACCCAATGGTTGACTGGGCAACCAAAGTTGTGTCCCGCAGTGATGTTATCAATAATAAAGTAAGTATCTTTTGAGTAATGAATGACTTGGAAGAAGACAGCACAAGCATTATGACAGATTTTGCTACTCGTATTATTGATGAGGTGGAGCGCATCGTCGCTTCACCGTACCCTCCCATTCTTCATGTGCGTACTACCTAACAAGTAATTCAAATTTCTTGTTGTCGGCGATGTTAACTTAACTGTCCTCCAAGGACCTGAAAGATCTGATCACCCATAGCTCTCCCTGTCCACTCAATAAATGGGCCTGCTCAAAGCCATGTCATCTTACTCTCCTGGCATCTGTGGTTCTCGAACAGTTTCCACGATCGTCCGCAGCAGTGATTTTGCTCCGCCATCTCGGTGAGATTCTTTGCTGTGACAATCTAATCCTTCGCTGCTGACCATTAAAGCTCACGTAAAGGGCTTTCGGGACTCTCTGCTGGATCAGAACCCTAGGCTTCTGGACCAGATTCTGCGAAATGCGGCGGATGACGGTGATGCCGAGGCTAGTGTCATTTGTCCTTTTTCCCATTGTTTGAGTCGAATCGTCAAAAAAATGACCCGCTTAACGGGATCATCCGTTGTCGTTTAGAATGAAATCATGCTGACTTTTACAGGCTGTTGATTTGTGCGTAACTTTGCTTTCGTCTACGATTCCACAATCGGTCTTGCTACCGGCACAGCTTGACAGCTTCGTTGCGAAGTTAATCGAGAAAATGGTGGATAATCCCTGTACGGGGAACATCCGCCCGGTGTACCAAGTCTTCTTCGGCCTCCTGGAGAGGGTCAATCTCTTTGATATTTTATCATCAAAAACTATGAACAAATTTCAGGTTGCGTGTATTGGAATCCTCCGCAATTTGAACAATAATATGGGAAACATGCTCTGTCTAGCCATGTTTGCTCGTATTTCAACAGCTTGGACCCCAACCATGGATCATAACAACGTAGACGTAGCTCCACTGTGGCTGCAGAATATCCGTCAATTCTTCGGTCCAAAACGCGCCCCAAAGACGCTAGATCTTGTCTTTCTATGTGCGGTAATGGCCTGCTCGCATTGTCATCCTGCATGGTCCCCAGAAGATGCCGTTCATTGTGTCCGTCTTGCTTCTGAGATTTGTGGTAGTATCGAGCCACAACAGAAAGAGGCCTGGAGCCAAAGTAATACACCAAAGATTGCAAAGCTGTGCGAGAAGATCTTGAGACATGACATAGACTTCAAGCTCCAAATGATGGTGCGTAGTTCAATCCTGATCAACTAGAATCTTACTCATTGCCTTAGGGTATAACATTTTTGATTACGTTGCTTCCTATATCACGGATACCCGACGAGGTCAAAATTCTTTGTCAACGCAGGCTGCTCGAAGGAGACTGCAACGATCTCTGGGCCATTGAATCGATGATTGAACGAGGCATGGTATGATTTTCGAGTCACCCCATTCGGTCGAGGTTAACTCATAAGATAGCTTTTTTTTGATGAACCTACAATATATGGAATGATCCAGTATGCTTTCTTATCACTTGAAAGTGGAGCATCGGAAAATGGAAGTGCGATAATGAGAATCAAATTTGCTATATTACTCGTTAAAACCTTGCAGAAATCAAAGCCGCAACCTTTAGCTTCTTCCCTTGTGGGATATCTCTCTTGCGGAGGAAGTGAAATGCTTCAGAGGTTCTTGAGGGCCTTCCCGATAGAGCCATACAAGCAACGTTGTCATGGATCTGAAATCTGTTACTCTGCGCTTTCTACATTGCAGAATGACCTGTTCATTGAGCTGCTTACACTATGCTTCGCAACCCCTAGTACCCTCCCGGTTTGTCCTGGTAACAGTGAGATAACATATCCACATGCTATTGACTTGCTACCGACATTCATGGCTCAGGTAAAGGGCAAGCTTCCCCGCTATTATTGCTCCTTTTCCCAACAAAAGATTGTGTATCGCTCGGACCCTTTTCTCCTTTCGACGACGACGGGAATCATGGAGACGGCTTCTGAAAACGGTGCTAGCGAAAATTGGCGGGAAAAGATAGCGGGTTCTCTCATACACGGCGCTCGCCTATCTCACAAATCCGTTATTCAAGCCATGGAAGAGATCTGTCACGACTTAGAGCATCGTTGTGATGGTGTTGAAAGTCCTCTTAGAGAAGCTGTTGAACAGCGTGATAAACTCTCTTTGGAGTTGGAAGCCCTTAAGAAGTATAATAAAGACCTGGAAAGCCAGATAGGAGAATCATCGCAATTAACATCTGACTTAAACCATGATATGGCAATCCTCAAGAAGAAGGTGAAAGTGGAGACAGCACGCGCCGATAATCTCGCCACTTGTCTCTCTAATATGGAAAAGCAATTTGAGAGCAAGAGTCGTGAGTCGCATGAAAGAGCTAACTCAGAACGGGAAAGAGCTCGAAGTCGAGAACTTGATCTCATGACTACACTTACCGAAAAGGAGGATCAGCTTGACATTCGGCAAGAAGAGCTGCAGATCAAAACACGTGAAAATGAGAGCCTGATAAAGAATATTGATGCGATTTCGAAGGAGAAAGTCATAGCCCTGGCAGAATGCGCACAGTGGATGCATGAGATCAATCGATTGCAAAATGATCTCAAAGAGCAGACTATCCTATGTGCTGATAGGGGGGAAAACATAAAAATATTGGAATCGGAGAAGACAAAGATCGTTTCAAATAACGATGAGTTGCAGAAGAAGGTCATTCCTTCCGGCCCGTTCTATTATCAATGCTAAATATGCATATAGTACGAACAGGAGATCTCTGAAATGGACGAGTTGAAGTCTGCCTGGGAGGTAGAGAAGGAGAGACACGAATCCGAGGTGGCAACGCTGAATCAGAAGTTGCATCTTGAGTTTGCCCGAGCCAAATCCAATGTAGGAAGCCGAAGGCACTTTTCACACTCCAGCTAACGTTCTTGCTAGACTGAGCAACACGCGGCTCGCCACAGCGAGGAGCTCGATGCCATGCGGGCATTAATCAAAGTCACCGAAACTGCGATGAGTAAAGAGCTTCAACTTGCACGTACGAAGATTCGAAGCTTGGAAGGGAAGGTAAATCTTGATGTTTCATCCATCGGCCATCACGATCTAATTGATGGCTACTAGGTGGAATCACTCCGAAGGGAGCGCACTGCTAAAGCGCGAGAGTTTTCTGAGGCGCGAAATCATATTAGCCACCTCATGAATATCATGGATCGCGGGGACCATACCGAGGATAATCAAATCACTGACCGAATACAACGACGGGCATCGAAATCTCGACCTGAATGCCACCCCGACGCTCGGGCACAGATCGTCTGGAACCTCTCGTCCGTTCAGAAGGCACCCTCTTTATCACCCTCCATCGATCAGAGATCTTCAGGGCAGTTAAATAACATCCGATCTCCCCAAAGCGTGTCCGGCTGGACCTGCGGTGATGAAAGCCCGCAAGATGAAGGAACGAGGTCTTCACAAGATGAAGTCGGTGACTGGGCATGTTCAAGGCGACCATTAAGGGAAGTAGATAGAAATAGCCCATCAAAATCCTCGCGGCGAAGTCTAAAAGAAAGTGGCGCCGACAACCGACCGGACAAATGTGGGAGTCCGGTTGAATCCAATGCGGAGAATTATTTTGACGATGTGGAATGGGAATCCGAGGGCGGAGACATCTTCACCAGCACGCTATCCCAGTGATACAGTAGTATTGTATAGAGTATTGTTGGATTGGGATCCTAGACTCCGGGGTGGTCCCGTCTTCCTACTCCCGGTTCGGAGAGGCCATGCTTTGGTTAGAGGAAGATGCCTCGAGAGAAACCCGCCGCCCGTCAGCCGACAGTGCTATATAGCGGCTCAGCATCTTGGTACCTGAGCTTTACATAACCAATGCTTTTAGTCATCAGACAATCAGACAGACTGTTGAGAGGATTGTGCTGTTTTTGACTTGTTACCATGCTTGAGGAACACTGTTTGAGTGACGCCAAAGAATCAAATATATGATTTCGATCACAATGAAATCTTCAGGTAAACAGATAGTCTATGTATGGCGGCCAAATATAGCCTGGATTCTCTTGGAATTGTGCATCGTTGCATGGGCCCTTTCTAGAAAATGGTTCAGCGTGATGGTCGAGAGATCGAATAAAATGAATGCCAGTAACATGATGCTATAATCTATTGCCCGATCCATAGATCATAGATCATCATCGTTAGTTATCATGAGCTCTTCCAACATCGTACCTGTCATTGACAGCCAGTAATAGCTATTTGTTTATAAGTTTCTAATTCTTTCCAAAATGCCCAATAAGAACATGCTGACGGTTTCCACCTTCCGTCATGGTCTCCTACCACGTTCGGGCTACTCCTTGCGGCAAACCTGATCTGGGGATGCACCAGGCGATGAGGAAGCTTTTATACCTGGACAGCAAGGGGAAAAAGTACGAACCACTAGTATTACATACAGTACGCTGCTCAAGAGCCCACAAAAACATCCTTTCACAACAAATGCAAAAAACCATTTGTGGAAAGATCATAATCTCGATATTGACGCCCGTGAATCTACTTATAGAAATGCCCGATTATTGTGAAGGACCCAGCATTGTTAACTCAATGCAATATAGTGATTCAGGCCCTCTCAGCATCATCCGTTTCCTTTGATTTTTTGATCGCTCTGAATACTTAGAGCCTCTGGTCATTGTGCGGCGAGAAATTGCCATTCAATATGATTACCCGACCGGCATTTGAACGGTTCTGTCTTTCCCCTAACCGTTTTATTGAGAAAGGCCAAGTCACCTGGCTCTCTTCTATATTCCCTATAGCTACTAACGACTATTTTAGATCAAGTACAATGCCGCTGAGTCCCGTATCCGCTGTCTGGGCCACATTATCAACTTGGCACTACATGCCTTCCTCCTTGCAAAGTCAAAAGAGGCGGGATCTAGGAGCCATCTACTGAGGGTGTGGAAATGTCCTTGCAGCTAGGGCTGTCGAAAGAATTCGATTTTATCGCATGCTCCCTCAGATAATGCTGACCGTGCGCCTGAAGATGAATCGACCGGTTTATTTTCTCTCCCTGTCGAAGAAAGCCCAAGCACTAACTAAGTGCTCGGAAAGCAGACAAAAGTCTAAGACTAGCGCTAAAGATAGCACTGGTAGCGGCCACACAATCGGCATAGTTTTTCGGGTATTGACAATGCAACCCGCTGATTTAGCTGTGACGAAGCGTGCGGCTATTCTTGATTGGTTGATGGAAAATAGTGATGTTGTCGAATAGCTTGGAGAAGGATGGGGCAAGTTACAATGGGCTAGTCATTCTGAGATTTAGCTAACTAGCAAGCCGAAAGTAATGCTGTACGTATGCGTAATGCAGTAGATATGACTGTTTTTATACTGAACAAGTACGACTACCGCCTATCAGAAGCGGTCCCAGCCTATTCTGCTATCATAGCTCCAAGAAAAAAGGAAAAAGCGCCAAGAACTTCCCGCCTTTCCCAGCATACGGGCTGTGGTCCGTGATGTATCAGAGGAGCCAGACAATGAATTAATTTCAGGTGTTCATTGACACGGCAGAAGTCAAACTCAGGGCATGTAACATGATGCCTCTAGAGTGGTGGTGTCTCGAAGAACATCGTGACCGGTTTCCCCGGCCATCTAGAATGGCACTGATGTCTTATTTATCCCGCCGGTCCGGAGAGGGGATTCTCGCGTGGGAGGAGGACTGTGACATCTAAACTCGAGGCCAAGAACATTAAAATGGTGGAATCCCTAGCGAACTGGCTTTCACATGGGTTTATACTTCCTAATCAAGGAATTAAAAGACATCCTTGAATCTCTGAATGCCGCCATATTCGAGAGTGACGATGTAGATAGTGATTCAGATAAAGAATGCTGATACTATCATAATATCTAACCATGCCAGAAAAACCTGTGTTTGCCGTCAAGTATGTACAACTTACTAACAGATCTGACTACAATGATCAGGGGGTGCCTTCATTGTGATCAGGCCCAGAACAATAGTAAGATTCAGATCACTCTTCTAAATCTAGTTGGTTTGCTCTACATATTGCACAGACATCCAATTTCAACGATATGATCCTTTCAGCCAGTCACTCACCACTCACCACCACAGCTGTATAGTTAAAACCGACCTCCGGACATTTTTTTCTGCTTAGTAAGTGTATGGTTACTGAATCATTGGCTGGAGCCAGAGATTGAGGCCTAAATGATGCGATATCCCGAGCTTTTATATATCTGTAGGATTTGTAACACTGTTCTCGAAATTCCTCTGTCCCAACACAATCCTATCCCTATAGTATGTTTCTCCTCTTGTTATCTACTCGCAACGCTCTTTCGTGTGGCTTGAGTGCAATCCTTTCATACTTGCGCCTCGCTACCATTTCTCTCTGAACATCGTCTTCTGCTCCTACTACTTCATCATTGTCTGTTGTATCTTCAAAACCCTCGCCACTTGAATTCTCCGCTTCTTCCTCCGATTCTTGAACGTGGACATCACCCCACAGAACAATCTCGCCCTCATCCACCGCTGGCCTCTGAGTGACACTTATCGCTCTTGTTCTTTGATTCTCCATACCATAATGTTTCACTGGTTTCCTATTGTTAATGCTAGCTGTAACTGCTTTTTTTCGCCGTGCCATTCTGATGCACTGATTCAGTGCTGAGAGACAGTAAAATGTAAGGCGTATGTTGCGCTCGACTTCTCAACTGCTCTTTGGTGACATTAAATCATATGTGCAGTTAGCCGCTAGACATTGATTAAGAATCATAAGGCATGAACTTTACATAGTGGGAACGAGAGAAGTGGGAAGATGAGAGCCTGCAGACTGCTCTTTAAATCACTGGATCGCTTCAATCCCTTGGCTTATATACTTAACACAATAGCAAGATACATGTAAAAAAGGGCCGGCTTGACTAATCGGAAGCCAATTTCATTGAGGTGGGAGTGGGTCACGGGATCAAGAAGGCACGTGATTACACCCGGACATTTTGGGAGGCTTACATACAAACTTGTCTAACTTCCAGAGGTTATAACAATGCAACCACCCCCTTTCTAAAAAGTCTAAAACCTAGAAAATGTAGTATAGCCTCTAAAATAAAGGTTCTAGGTCCCAGAATTGAATACTATGTGGTTGTAGTGAAGTTATAAGAGTTGGTGGTTGATGTGTTTTCACTCGGATTTGGGGTTGGTTATGTACTTCTACACAACAATTGTCTAACAATTCAATAGGACAATATGTTCTAGAGGATAGAGGATTATAATAAATGCCGAAATACCCTAGTAGGGCAATCATAAAGGTATTTGGTAGTAGCATCTGTGCGACTTGCCATGCTAGTCCTGCCCAATGTAGTACTCTAGGCAGCCTTTCCTGCGTACTGTTGGTATTTTATGGAGTATCATTGTTGAAATATTACAGTGTTATAAGTGCGGTGAGGGCCCCCATACTGACAGAGACACCATCCATCCCTTTCCTGTCAATCACCTTATTGCAGTAGTTATTGCACTCTCTACTTGTTTCAGATTCAATGGCCTGTCTATCCGAAAACAATCGCGACATTATCGCAAAGTACCCTTTGAACAACTCCCTAGATCATTGTCGAGACTTGCTTGAAGATACGGAGAGATCCTACGAGTCGCGACTTATTTCTTATGATGGCACTGTCGATGATCCTGACCAAGCCTATCAAAAAGCAATATCAATGCTCCTATCTACTTTGCTGAGAGAGGAAGCTGCCTTCAGTCTCCGCTTAAAGATGAGCAGTCGGGATGTGGCTTCTGAGCTGATTGATCTCTTCGACCATATCTGCAGTAGGAACTTCAATTACATCTACTATCGCACCTTATCACAACTGGTCATCCGAAAGGCACCAGATGTCGATATTTGGAATGCAGTCTTCGATCTCATTATCACCATCTCCCGGTTAACCCCTACCCCCGCCATTCCTCCCTCATTCGACAGCTTCGCGTCACTACAAGATAGTGAACAGATACGTGAAGTGGCAGAAAGAAAGGTCTTTAACGAGATCAGGTTCTGCACATATTGCGACGTGGAAGGTTTCTTCGAGAAATACTTCGAAAGGAAAGATTGGACGCACCGCGCCTTGGACGTCTATGAGGCAATAAAGGAGACACATGTGGATGGCGCGTGGATCGACCTCCCCGATCCACCGGTGCAGGCAAAAGTTTTGGATTGGTGGTTTCGATTCCAAGACAAGTTCCTCTCAGGGGAACCACGCCAATACTGTTCGACAGCAAAACCGAAAGATCTTGTTGGTGCCGAAACTCAGCCACAAATCGACCTCTTCGTTGTCAAGCGGGGCAATGAGCAGCCGCGGGATGGAGCATATAACTGGAGGGATGTCGAAGTGATCGGCAAACTTAAGGTATCCAATCAAGACAAAGAAGGAACGCTTTTCCAGATCGGTCGGTGTATGCGGGAAATATTTTCCTGTCAGCCAAGGCGCCGGTACATTCATGCATTTACAATATGCGGGCGCGATATGGAGGCTTGGGTATTCGACCGCTCGGGATGTTATAGTTCTGGCGTGTTCAATATTGACGAGAAGCCAGAACGATTCATCCAGGTGATCGCCGGCTATACCATGATGAACGAGGAGGAACTGGGCTTAGACACATTTACAGAGCAGGATGGTGACGGCTACTTCAT
>JAHQZX020005592.1:0-19327 GCA_019804575.2 Pseudotulostoma volvatum
ATTATTTACAGTGTGGTGCTGACTAATCACCGCTAAGGCTTCTAGTCAACGTGATTCCACCTATTATACCGACAGTATGGTTCTGTACTAAATCCCCGAGGTTCTTTTCACCTTCGACATTGTATGGTTCATCAGAGTTTTTTATGGATGCAGTTAAGGCGCTATCTGCCAGTGTTTGATGGGAAGATATCTAACACCAATGTGGGCCAGCATAAGCATAACTTTACTTGGATGGATGATGAGGACGTTTTGTTTGGGGTTCGTGATTTTATCAAATAGCAGGGTAAAAGCAAGTGCATTGTCCTTTTTACAGACTACATACCGTTGATTAACCATATAATAGAGGTAAACTCATACAAAGTAGCCCAGTTCGTTGCAAAATACTTGCAAGAGAATCGGCCAGATATCTCCCCAAGGTCAACAGCCAAGGATATTAACCGGTCTATCCAATCTATCGCTATATCCTATATCTGATGGCGAAGAAATTACGAGCCACCGAAAAAAAGCATGGAATCCAATCCCGGACCGCTTGGAATTGGCTAAGGAAACTGTCAGAGAATGAGCATAAGAAATGATCCTGTGGTTGGATTGCGAGTAGTATATTGGACTAACACTACTGCACTAGGCTATTGATCCCTGCCCCCTTTTCCTCCGCCCTCCCCTCTACCTCAGGCTACAATGAGAGCCGTAGTTCGCATCGTAAATAAACATGTCATATTATATTCCCGGCAGGATAACTCTTAGCATCACCATCACTAAAATATATACTTATATACTTATGGGCTTACAGTTAAACGTGGTTTCGGACTTCATTCTGGAGACGATTCAGGATTAAGGCAGTAAGCAAGCGTAATAAGGCACCAGGCCGCCGACTACATTCGGGTCAGCGTACTATAGTAGCCACAACAGCCGACCATATCATACATTGAGATTGCATTCTCTTTGAATACCAAACATAATAAGCCTAATAGTTCTATACGAGCAGATAATTCCACATAGGATAGGTACTGAGAACTTGCTACTACCTGGTGTCGCCTAGGATCAGAACTGGCCGAACATTCATTCCTAGGCAGCTTTGTATATTATCTACTAGAGAGACATTACATATGAGGAATACATGGGCACCTTTTATAGGTGGCCTGAGCGAGTTTAGTTTCCAGATATTGTCGAGGTACAAGTTCCCTATTCAGAATCCCTCATTCAAGTGTTTAATTTTATAAATGGCTTGAAAACCTGGTGCGTATCTTTTATGCCTTTGGTCTTTGTATGATGAACGCCATGCTTTTCAGCCCATTGATAGATTAATTCAAGTTAGTCTTCAAACCTCGAACTGTTCAGGTAGGGAAGCGATCTTAGTAAAGTCCATGCAAATTACCTCGCTTGCATTGGATTCGCCTCATGTTGCTTTCTAGTGCCTTACTAAATTCTCCTACAATCTCCCTCCGCTTAGACCGACATTAAGGCTCATAACTTAACATGCAGTAACGACTTCCGTAGGTAATATAGCCAAATATTTGTTATGGGCCCAATTTCAGTCCAATACTACTCGCTCGCTTGGAAATCCTATTCAAAATCAGTGTAGTTAGGCCTACTTTACAAATTCATCGCCAGAAGGTTGCAACCATAAATTGAAGATGTTAGAGATTTTAATCCAAGTGAAATTAGAATATTCAAGGACGGATGTATACATAGAAGCTATCCTAGAGAATAAATCTAAATATTGTGAAATAAATGGTAAAAGTGCGGGGAAGGGCTGAGGTTTGATTTTCCGGTTCGCCTCGCGTCCCGGCTCGGTCATTCTCTTTTACTCACTGATTGGTACACCTGGCTTTCCCTCAAGAACTGTTACTCTCCGAGAATCAAAGGATCGAGGATAGGTCATACGTTGGTTATGTAGTTATGCAGAACGAGTTATATATATATATAGGCTTGTTTCATTGAACCAAGTCACACTTCCCTCCGCCTTTGCTCGCCCAGATGACTCAGCTGACCATGTGGGCGAACGGATCATGCATGATACCAAATGTCTTTCTGCGATTTTCTTCATATGTACTACGACCTCTTAGGTTATTACTTCTGTGTGTATACTCCAAGCATTGATGCATAGACGTACTCTATGTATAAATACCTTCCTGTCTCTACTAACTACTAGAATATTAACGATGTTTCTTTGAGGACTTGTGGTTTTGGGTACTAATGCCATGTATGATAAGACAGATCTAGATATAGTTCTAATTATTATCTTCATCTTCATTCTGCATTATTACTGTTTCTCTGTCAATTAATGT
The DNA here is from genome assembly GCA_019804575.2 of Pseudotulostoma volvatum. NCBI lineage: Eukaryota > Fungi > Ascomycota > Eurotiomycetes > Eurotiales > Elaphomycetaceae > Pseudotulostoma > Pseudotulostoma volvatum. The sequence continues at coordinate 2,289 of JAHQZX020005592.1, forward strand.
TCCCTATACGTACATATCCTAAGCTCTCATCCTTAGGCAACCGTTGCGGCACCCGAATTAGGGCGCTGCTCCGGCTCAACTCGTACACCCTAACTAGGAATGGGTTATTGGCTGCTGTGGGAGAAGCCTTGTCTCAGTTGCTGCGCCCGGTTACTATATATGATAGGATTCTCATAATCATTCAACGTAGCTCTCTACTCGGTTGGTTGGGTTGAGCATTCTTTTGTTGTGTCAGTTCCTTACTTTTATAACTTCAATTATATCGCCATCTACAATACGATATTATAAGCGGGATTTACAGAATGAACCAAAGCAAAAAAAAGATGGATTGGGAACCTTACCTTGAAGATATCGTGAAATTCTATGTCACCGATAATAAGACTGTGAGCCAGACAATCAGTTACTTACATGACAAATATGGTCTCGACATAACGTGAGTCAACAATCTCTTGCTTGATATCCATGCAGTAAGCTAATGATATTTGAAAGTGAACAGCGGTTCAAGAGAAACTTTCCTGGCCTAAAGAACCTTAAGGCTACAGAGTGGAAGGATGGGATAATCCCGACTATCCGAAAGCGCTCCTCAGAGGGAAAAGAAAGCGACGTGTATTTCAATGGCGAAAAGCTAGGGTACAAGCGTGTCAAGACAGCAGCAGATCGGTATTCATCTCAGGTGAATGAGGAGGCTGTGGGTACTTCGGAAGGTAAACGATGCCGCCTTGCACATGGAGTCGTTCCTCTGATGGCCGCTTCTAGTCGTCGGGCAGAGCATCAATGATCGAATCTTTATCTGTACCCCAAGCTCTTTGCTATGCTCACCGCAATCCATGATTCTCGAAGATCAACAGCGACACTCGTCGGCCGATGATGATGCTTCAGGTATCTTTGCAAATAACATTCAATATACTCCACAAGAACCCACTCCATCAGACAGATCCTTGGAGACCTCTCGGTTATGTCTAACAGCAAACTTACCTTGGTTTGAGATGAACGATATGATCTCGGAGATCTGTAAGTTGAACTTAATTCAATGACATAGCAGATTCTGCTAACACAAAACTAGGTACCAATGTTGACTTATATTCAGAGCCATTTTTAAATCCTCCTAGCCCTGCTTGGTTCGCAGATCGGCCTTCTGGGGGGACTTTTCGTACCGTCAAACGGTATAACACGGATGTCTCTGCCGATGATAGCTTTCCTATGCTCTGCCATATCTTGGGCATATCGGGGGCCAACCAAGTAGTAAATCTCACCCCAACCATTGCAAAGAAGTTTCATGCATTCATACCGCAAAGACATACAGAAGAACCCATTTGGTCATCTGTCCTGTTGAATCCGTCCCAAAGGCATCCTATTTGGTACCTCTTCCAAGTCGCAGCTTACTTCGCTTCCAACACCATTCTGAAAGACCATCAAACCGAAGCTATCCTAAAATGGGTATCAAAGAACGATTACACCGAGCATCTGAATCTTTTCTTAAAACTCAACCTGGCTTCTGTCCGATCATTCGGAATACCACTTCTTAGAGGAGCCATTAAGGCCAAAAATGTCATGTTTTTGAGGACCGTAGATTCATTGGAAGTTCACTTTGATGAGTTTAGAGAAAAACTTATGAAAATAAAGGATCTCAACTTTTTGAAACATGTTCTATCTCGACTAAACGCAAGATCAAAGGAAGGTCAAAGTGGTGGCCGCCTTCTCCGCAGAATTGCAAAGACGCCATACATTGATGTCGCAAAATACCTGATCGAAGCTGGGGCAGATGTTAACATTACGACATCGGAAGATGCTCGCACACAACCACTCTGGGAGGCAGTGAGTCAAAGGAGCCTAAAGATGGTTCAGTGCCTCCTTGAGGCTGGCGCAAAGGTTGATGCTCTTGGTTACGAGACCATATATTTCCTAACCGCTTTAGACGCCGCAGTGGGGCAAATGCACATCTCTACTAGTATTGTTGAATGTTTACTTGATCATGGCGCTCGGATTGAGACTCTAGGCGATCTACATCGCACAGAGCTCATTAATTACCTGGAGAAACTTGCGCCGAGATGCCGTGACTTGGTCTTGGCACAGCTCAGGCCTAATGAAACTACTATCGAGAACATTATATCTGCAGCTGCCATAGATGTGGAAAGCTTGGGAATGTTTATTTCTGGGAAGAATGGCGTTCCAATACCGGAACTATTTCTCAAAAGCACCCTCGAAGAGAGCCTCGTCATTGCTTTGCGAAGAGATATGATGAGGGCAACCATCAACTTATTACAGTATGGTGTAGACCCAAGTGGGTCTCACCTACCCAGAAATATTGACAAGCCTCTCAAGGCCGCGCTACTAGCAGATTATAGCTACGACTATCTGGATCTTCTAATTCACTTTAAAGTCAATGTCAATGACGAGGATGTTACATCACACTCTCTCTTTGATTTTTCAGATGTTGACCACTCTCTCGATGTTCTGGAGCGTATGGTTACGGCTGGACTTGACCTTCAGAGATACGGCCCTCAAATGCTTGAGAAGGCTGCATGTCGCGGCTATGCTACTAATGACATAGTACGTTTTCTAGTTGACAATGGAGCCCCAATAAACTACTATGGTCTTAAAGCAACTGTTTTCCAAACTGCTGCTTGCAAGGGCAATCTCGACTTGATGAAATATTTGGTTGATAGGGGAGCCGACTGTGAAAAGCCGGCTCACAAGGTTAGCGGTTTCACCGCATTACAGGGTGCGGCGGTATCTAGTGATATGGAAACGGTCCAGTATCTAGTGGATACTCTCAAAGTCAACATTAATGCCGCCCCCGCTATTCTACACGGTGTGACTACATTGGAAGCATCAGTCAGACCAAGAAATAGCATTTACTCCTACTACGGCAATGACTTGGAAGAGGATGACCTGGAAGAGTACGACCTGGAAGAGGACGAGGATGACCTGAAAGATGTGTGCTTGGATGATTATAGTGATGAGGATTCTGCAAACACTTTCACTTTCCTTCTCGGTAAAGGTGCCGAAGTGAACCGGGTGGGCGGATCGCCTAGTCCCCTATTGCACGATCTAATTGAGCGAAGGCTAATCGATCTACTTCGCCTAGCCCTTGAAAAAGGTGCGCAATTTGAACACTCGTGGGGAACTAACTCCTCCTTAGAATGTGAACGAACACCAATACAACTCGCTTGTGAGACACTCCAATTGGATGCTGTCAAGCAGCTTTTTGACTTTGGTGCTAACCTCAATGCGCCCCCAGCAAGAGATCACGGGAGAACGGCTCTTCAGGCAGCCGTATCGGCAAGAGCACCAGACATAGAATTGGTTAAGTTCCTTCTATCCAAAGGTGCTAATGTAAACGCTCAAGTGGCGCCAATTGGGGGCATTACTGCCCTCCAAGGAGCAGCAATTAAAGGACATATCAATATCGTCTCACTCCTCATAGAGGAAGGGGCCGATGTAAACGCTGCAGCCTCGTCTTCGGAAGGGCGTACTGCGATCGATGGAGCGGCAGAGCATGGACGGCTGGATGTAGTACAGATGCTTCTCAATGCTGGTGCGTCATCAAGTTCATCAAGTGGCTTCGAGAATGCGATCAATCTTGCTAGAAAGAATCATCACCTTGAAATCGTTAAGTTGCTTGAGACTCGGAGGAATCATACTAATCACTAGTTATGGGTTTAATAATTGGAAGTGTCGATGGATAGGTTATGAAAATTGACACACTAGTATTGAACCGACTAAGTTGATTATATTGTAGAATTCTGCTTTATAACAGCTGCCTAAAACTTTTCTTGCATTCCTGCCTAAATTGGGTATTAAACGTTTGGAATAGCTACTATGATCACATATAGAATATATGCGGCACATTACTAATTATCATTGTCATATCAACGACGGTATACACCTATCCGTTGGATGGAGGCGCCTCCTTCCGGCCTATCCTTTTTGATCGGTCATATTCTTTCACTTTCAGTATCAATGTTAGGGTGCCATTGATCTAGTTTAAGATTGGGCTCCCAAACCAGTGCCTAATAAGGCTCTGAGGAAATGGGGGGAAACCGACGTCCCCGGCCCATACGAGGCATCTACGGAAGAATTTCATCGTTAGGTCGCCCCCGCTAAATTGATTCGGTGTTAACTAACTTATTACTGCGGGTATAGCCTCTTACGCTGGAGTCCTAGACCATTCCATGTAGGCTCACATATATGATAATTCTTCGTCAGAATAAACATTTATCGAGGTTAACGACTTGAAATGAGTAACCCCTATCGTTATATAACAGTGTCATTATGTAACAGTGTCATTATGAGGAAGCTCACCCAAATCGATGAAGGCTATCTAACAGTAAAGAGAGAAAGAAAGGAATTGGAGAGCGCTAGCTCAACAGGGCTCAGCCCTATGTCAAGAGAACCGGAAAGAAATATATGATATAGGTCTCTAACAAGTCGTTATCCCAACCTTACTAGTCCAGCGGCTGCACCGACCAGGCCTCCGTTTAAGTAAGCAAGTTTGATGGTACGGTTGGGTAAACACTAGTCTGGCCCGCCCGCATGCCCGTTTCTTTTCGATGTTTTTGTGAGGTATCCCATTCAGCGTAGATATAGTCTAGTAACTAGACCGATAAGAAGCAAAAATGATTTCGATGCCGGCCAGTATGCCGCACCAAGTCTTCGATTTAGACACTACGAGCCTTCACTAGTATTTTGCTGCTTCTATCTTATGTAGATGCTAGAACCGAAAATTGCGGTGAAGGTCATCTGTAGAGAGGCTTTTAGGTGCATTTTTTTTAAAGAACCTTCTCAAAAGGCTTGACCTCAAGAGGATACAATGCCCAAAATTCGGTCTGGGATCTAAGGTATAAATAAGTTCAGACTTCAAGTTGAGGGACGTGCAGAAGCCATGTAATGTAGACTGCATCATTTTCACAATGTGGTCAACAAATTTTAGCTGTATCTTGTATCGCATCCAACAATGATTTTTATGTGGGTCATGATCACGGGCCTCTGATCCTACTATGTCAATCTTGGTATACTACTTTTGGATTCTTGCCGTTATAAAGATATGCACTCCATGTCACCCAGTACCCAATTGACACCAAACCAACCTAGTGACTGCCCGGATATCTTTACCCATTCCAATCTCTCCCTCTAAGTACATAACGATCACAGTTAACGATCACACCCGGATTAAATGACGGTCAGTCAATGAATCCATGCAGCCCTCCTTGAACAAAGGTCATAGATGGTAATAAGCCGATGCCCGTTCACAGCTGGAGAGTAGATATCTTCACTGTCCATGATAATTACACAATAACCATTGTAATTTGCGTATATTAATATCCTTTCCACACTTTTTTGGTTGTTACTGATTGAGCACCCGTATTGGCCAGTACTATTGCGATGTCTCTAATCACCGAGTTTACCATCATTTTGTGGCTTGCATATCGATTATAATACCTATTGTTGCTGGTCATAGTAGGAGAAAACATGTTCAAAATCACATAATAGTGGTTGTCATCCTTATAAGAACAATATCAAGCGTTTGGGTGCATAAACTAAGGACTGTTGGGATACTATATAGCACACACGCACGCAGCTGATCTTGTCACGACGAGGCCTGCACTACTATGACAAGTGTTGGTGCACTCCACACCGCTCTCCTCTATAAGCTTCCGTAGGGCGTCGATCTTCTGCTCTACAGTTTAGTATCATATGTGAGAATACTGCATGCCTTCTGTATGCCCCTCAACTTATCCGAACTTACATGTAAAATGAATTCCTACTTATTATATATACGTGGATATTCTACTGGAACGAGTTTTGGACATCATGTCTTTGATCAGAGCTAGAAAGCTGAGGCCTTTGGCACGGTTCTCATCGCATATGTACCGTTGTAATCTTCATCTTACGTGAACGCGATTTCTCAGTCTAACATCCTTCAGCTGGTCATGAGTAAGTGAAGATTTGTTTTTATTCCGAGTCCGTTTCACGCATATGAGGGCTTAGAATACCTTGCAGGCATTATTTCGGTAGAATACGGGGTACACGTAATAAGCTAGAAGCTTGTTCTTGTTGTTTATTCTGATTCTTTTTCTTCCATCTAGAAAAGAGACTATCATTGTGGACATGAAGGCTCTATTTATGTACTTCAATCCGGTTCCCATATTTTCAGTAGTTTGTCACTTATGGGATCAGAACTCCAGTATTTTATTATTACTACTGCTGGATTCTCCCAACAGTTTTTCACCGTTACAATCCAACTTACAAACCAACTACCGGCATACTATTCCTACGGCTTACGGGAAGTTGCTACTAGTATTCGTAATCTCGCTTGGTTCAGAAATAGCGGAGGGCCGCTTTCCTAAGCCTATTGCAGTCGAAGTACCATAGGATGTCCGATCCAAAATGATGTATGCCAGCCAACCAACCCACATGTAGTCGTGAAATTGTGAAAGAATACTTGGGCTATTACTACTAGGATAGTAGTACTCACTCTCGTGACGGCGAGGTGCAGTAGGTTCTGGAAGGCCTTGAAAACCCTGTATTGCAACAGTCTCATTATGGGGCTAACTTTGTGATCTGCATACCCCAGAACCGAAATTGTCATGGGAATCCAAATACCTGGGTCAACCCTCGATCACCCATACTACTGGCGGTAGTGATGATACTGGTGATACTCTACCGAAATTATTAGTGGTGAGCATGTTGGCTGCAGTCTACAACCATTGCTTTTTCTGAGCGGACATATAAAATCTGTTTAGTAAGCCACATTAGTAATATAATTCACGTGACACATGTCTTTTTGTTTAGTTTTTACTATTTTCTGTGCAGAGCTTTTTTGCGTTTCATGCTACATCTGGGCCTGTCGCTTGCTTGTCGATAGCAGGACCATTTCTGCCTGCTTTAGTAGTTAGATTTATATTGGTAAGGATTTGCATTTAAAGAATGGAAGAATTTCACATATATCTCCCCGTGATGCAGGTAAGTCACGTGTGAATATCTGATTAGTCCCAAATAGGAATAATATAGTATGTACATAAGTGGGGAACTTCGGGGGTCACAAAATTTTTCCCTCACCAAAATCAGGTGATTTTAGCTCGATTCGATCTACCTTGCCGGCTTCCTATAATAGAAATTAAATCGTAACTTTACTTATTGTCATATAATTTTACGATTCCTCCGATGTGATTTAAGGATGTTGTGGTTGTGGTGATTCAACTTTTGTGAGTCGACTTCGGTGGGTCACTCTTGAATGTCCGAGTGGGCGTTAGAGGCTCAAAAAGGGGGTTTTTTCCTGGTGTTAAACACCTATAGTGCGACACACGTAGTATGATAGGTCTTTTCGATTGAGCTTCATCGATTTTAGATACATAGAGAAGTCGGTTGACTGACATTATTGATAGCTCTAAGCCGGGCGTCGACCCGTTCAGCTGCAGCAAACCGTCTCCCTATCATAACAGAGGAGCTTCAGTGTCAATTTGAACAAAGAATAACAGCGGACAGTCAAACTTATGAATGTATACCATGGATTGCATAGGTTGACGATTAGATTTATTGTTAGCACAAGCTATATATATTCGCACCTATAAATTTGAGTGCTAGCCAGTTTGCCCAGTACGGTTAAGAGTACCTAACTAAAACACTGATCATAATCAAATGACAATATGCGCATGTACCTAGATGGGTTGATAACCACCACCTGATCAAGTTCCGTCAAAAATTTCTTTCTTATGATGCATGTAACTACTCCACTACCGTCCGTTGGTCCGCGCGAGGGCTTGACAATTGGATCCTCGCCGCTGGTACTTAAAGTTGGGAGCTCAACAGAGCACCTACACCAACGTTGCTTCGTATGATCCATACACGATTTGAACCATAACACTGTGCTCTGTTAAGCTAGCCGGTCACCAGTGCCTGACTTTACGAAATGCATGGGAAAAAATAGTCGTTCCCTATGAAGATTCAGTAGTTCTCAACCCACCTAGTTAACTACTGCCTGTATTTGCATCCGATTATCTTGTTGTCAGGTGTGTTAGTCACTGGTAGTGGCTATTACTATCATATGTGCTACAGTGCTGCCGTCTGCTATGATAAGTTAGGGAATCTTAATGTGCTTGACTTGGAGCTATGAATCGTATGTATGATGATGTTCTATTAAGCTGGTTCCGAATTTAGGTGTAAACCAAAAGAAATTTTCTTTCCCTCCCAGAAAATCAATTCGTAATTTCTATCAACCAGATTCCCTATATTTGTATTTAAATATCCATTGTGTAGTCAATCAATTGAACCTCATTCGCTGTATATGAGGCTACCACAAGCAGTTATGCTAAGCCGGATAGCGAGATCCGCAGACTCCGGAGATGCGTGTACAGTACCCGATTATTATATAGTATGATAGTGTAGCAGAAGAGTGTGGAATCTCCGAGACAACCGGCCGGGTGAGGTTCAAAAAAGGGCGGTCAATAATGATATACCTCATAAATTAAGTGATTATTAGAAGTACAGAACAGTGCACGTACTGCTAGTCCTACATAGTACAGATATATTATTATATTTTTGAGCAACTTATACTAACTAGTTAATAACGCTCAATAGTATTAACCGATGTTGTGAGATTTAAGACCAAAAAGCGATAGATCGGTCAAATGCGGTTGCAATTTGTTTGTTTCTCAACGAATGACCAAAGATTTTGGCAGAAGCACGGAATATAAGCAAGATTACTATTAGAACCCACCCACCTCTACCCCGAATTAATGTGGCAAACCATGGCTGCAGCCCGTTCCAAAGAGAAATCGGCCAGCACGACAGTTGAGCCGTCATGCCCCAGTTTTCATTGCGGTTTTTCGCCCTTGCTCGATGAGGGGAACAAGCGGGAAATGCTAGCGATAGTTTATGGAGCAATCTTAGAAGAGATGCTTCCGGACTACTATAATAGACGCTTTCGTTCTGCAGGCCTTCCCCATATCGTCAGGATTTCAGAGGCACGGTAGCATATTTAGACCTATTATTAAGAACCTGACACTCGAGCAGTATTTCATTTTTCTCACCACAATATCACCTTTAATTGTTCCATAAGTCGCCATCTTACATGTATATATATATACATGCATGTAAGTTGCTGGAATTCGATCTATCTGCTTATCTAGTCTAGTCTGTACATATTATAGTTATCCTCTACGGGGGTAACTGACCCGGTTGGATAGTTAGTAGGATGAGCGGAATGAATTAGACTTGTATTATCTATTAATAACTGCATACCTATTTATTACCCAATATATGTTACTGGTCCAGTTCCCCAGTCAGTTCACCGCCTCCCGCTGTCATGGTATCATGGTATTTTATCCCTAACCCCAAAAATTCTTCCTGCTCTTATAACTCACTCTCAAACTCTATACAGAAGTTAGTTACTCCGGGGGAAGATTTGGCTTTACTGAGAAGGTCCTAGTGGCGCCTACTAGGCTCTATCTATGCCTGCCTCATCTCGTTGAGAAATGATGCAAACGGCCCATGAGAAAGGAAGCATATTATATTTACACACTGGAAGAACATCCATGCATGATACAGATATGCAGAGAATACGTATATGTACAGGCTAATATCTGGTAGGTCCAATCTATCATTTACTATTGCAGCTAGCTAGTTCTGGGAGTTTCTTAAAAAGTTTCGCTCTGGACTCAATTCTATGATCCCCGATGAATTTTGCTGACATCGATCGCGTTTATTATATATATAAAGTTATTAATCTGTCAGAAGGAGACGGTTCGGTTCCCTCGTTCAATCTTCTCTCCCCTCTCTCCCCTCTTTCCCTTCCCCTGGGCGGTTTCTCCCGGCTCGTCCGCGCCAAGGCTTCCGTCGACCGAGAAGAATTGGAGAAAGGTCCAGGTAGCTCCAGAGGTACTCTTGTGCGACCTTTGGTGCCTCCAAGGTACCCCAACGCCTTCGCCTGGCATGCGCGATTTACCATTCCTTCCTACGATGTGCTCATGCCCACTCTTTTGACATCGAAACTTTTTTCTCCACGTATAATATCCAACAGTGCTGCCTCTCGGGCCTTCCCCGCGCCGGCTTCCTTCCTTGAGCGCCGGTTTCTCTGCAGCAGCCCCTCCCGGAGCTCTTCGCTTTTTCATTCTAGCTGGAGCTCGACGATGACTGGAGTCGAGCTGATCACTAACCGGCTCGAGAAGCCGGAGCTGGACGATCGTTCCTATCGGGTCATACGGCTCGCTAATCAGCTTGAGGCGTTGCTGGTCCATGATCCCGATACTGACAAGGCGAGTGCCGCCGTCAACGTTAGCGTGGGGAATTTCTCCGATGATGAGTCCATGCCGGGCATGGCGCATGCGGTTGAGCACCTGCTCTTCATGGGGACGGAGAAAGTAAGTACAATAAAGCAGTTCGCACTGTGCTTTCAAAGGAGGAAACTATCTGTTGTCTTCCTCCATGGTTCAAGGTAGAGCTACAAGTTACTAATGTTTGTATTCGTAGTACCCCAAAGAGAATGCATACAACCAGTACCTTGCGTCTCATTCGGGCTCGTCAAATGCCTACACCGCCGCAACGGAGACAAATTATTTCTTCGAGGTTGCCTCAACTGCTACGGCAAGTGACCAATCAACAGAAGGGCCATCCACCCCGGCATCCATATATGGGGCTGGTCATGGCATTGGCAATGGACTAGCCAAGTCATTTTCGAACGGAGTCGTGAGCAGGCTTACAAACGGAACTAGCAATGGGTTCTACAGCAGCGCATCATCGTCATCAAGCAGCTTGATTCCCCCTTTATATGGGGCACTTGACCGGTTTGCTCAGTTCTTCATCGCCCCTCTCTTCCTAGAGTCGACATTGGATCGTGAGTTGAGGGCAGTGGATTCTGAGAACAAGAAAAATCTACAGAATGATACCTGGCGTCTTGTCCAGTTAAACAAATCCTTATCCAGCGCGGCACATCCTTTTCACCACTTCTCGACCGGTAATCTGCAAACCTTAAGAGATGAGCCGCAGAAACAGGGTATTAATGTTCGCAACGAATTCATCAAGTTTCACGAGCAATATTACTCATCCAACCGCATGAAACTAGTCGTCCTCGGAAGGGAGTCATTAGACGAGTTAGAGCAGTGGGTCATCGAGTTATTTTCTGAGGTAAAAAACAAGAACCTTCCGCAAAATCGGTGGGATGGCATACAACCATTTTTGGAAGAGCACTTGTGCACACAAGTCTTCGCCAAGCCGGTGATGGACACACGGTCACTGGACATATATTTCCCATTCTTAGACGAGGAGGGTCTGTATGAGTCATATCCGAGTCGCTATATTAGTCACCTAATTGGTCATGAGGGACCTGGTAGTATCTTAGCGTACATCAAGGCAAAGGGATGGGCAAACAGGCTGTCTGCTGGTGCCATGCCCGTCTGCCCAGGGTGCGCATTCTTCACCATCTCTATTCGGTTGACAGAAGACGGATTAAAGCAGTACCATGACGTAGTGAAGGTTATCTTTCAATATATCGCCATGATCAGGGAGCGACCTCCTGAGAAGTGGATTTTCGATGAAATGAAGAACCTAGCAGAAGTTGAATTCCGGTTCAGACAGAAGACGCCTGCTATACGATTCACTAGCCGCCTGAGCAGCGTAATGCAGAAGGCCCTCCCAAGAGAGTGGTTACTGAGTGATAATGATCTGCTGCGAAAATTCGACCCAGAGGTGATCAGAAAGGCGATGTCCTACCTCCGTGCTGATAATTTCAGGATCATGGTGGTTTCCCAAAAGTTTCCCGGTAATTGGGACCGCAAAGAGAAATGGTACGGCACACAGTATCGGGTTGAGAAAGTATCGGATGAATTTTTAGCCATGATTCGAAAAGCTTTGAAATCGTCTCCAGATGAAAGAGTCCCGGAGTTGCAAATGCCGCACAAAAACGAGTTCGTCCCTACTAGACTGTCAGTGGAGAAGAGAGATGTATTGCAACCGGCCAAATCACCGAACCTCATTCGCCACGACGATCGGCTGCGTCTCTGGTTCAAGAAAGATGATCGTTTCTGGGTTCCCAAAGCCACCATTCAGATAACGTTGAGAAACCCACTCGTGTGGGCTTCTCCGGGAAATTATGTCAAAGCGAGGCTCTACTGCGAGCTTGTAAGCGATGCACTAGTTGAATACGCCTACGATGCTGAACTTGCTGGGCTGGATTACGGTTTGTTGGCAAGTAGTCTCGGTTTAGAGATCTCTGTAATGGGATATAATGATAAAATGTCAGTGCTGCTAGAGAAGGTAGTTACCAGCATGCGTGATCTGGAGGTCGATCTCGACCGTTTCAGAATTGTTAAGGAGCGTGTAGAAAGGGATTACCGAAATGCGGAGCTTTCCCAGCCATTCTATCAAGTTGGCGGTTATACCAGATACTTAACCGCCGAAAAGGCGTGGATCAATGAACAGTTCATTGCAGAGCTCGAGCATATCAACGCAGAGGATGTCTCTGCTTTCATTCCCGGGATTCTGCGGCAAACACATCTTGAAGTTCTAGCGCACGGGAATCTCTACAAGGAAGATGCTCTCAAGATGACAGCGATGGTTGAGTCCGTTTTTCAGAGCCGTGTTCTACCACAGTCCCTATGGTATGTACGAAGAAATATCGTCTTCCCCCCCGGATCCAACTACGTCTACGAGCGAACTTTGAAAGACCCGGCGAATGTCAATAACTGTATTGAATATTATCTTTTCATCGGAGATATCATGAACAATGAATACCGGGCAAAGCTGCTACTCTTTGCTCAAATCGCGGACGAACCAGCCTTCGATCAGCTTCGGAGCCGAGAACAGCTTGGATATGTTGTTTGGAGTGGCGCGCGCTACTCCGCCACAACCATCGGGTACAGGGTGATTATTCAGAGCGAGCGGACGCCTGGCTATCTCGAAACCCGGATCGATGCATTCCTTAGTGAATTTGCAAGCACCCTGGAAACCATGACCGAGGAGGATTTCGAGGGACACAAACGTAGCGTTATTAATAGAACACTGGAGACGCTCAAGAATATGAGTTCGGAAACCTCTCGATATTGGTCTCGCATTGGATCCGAATATTTTGATTTCCTGCAGCACGAGGTAGATGCGGCGAGTATCAGGGCATTGAACAAGTCGGATATTATCCAGTTCTACAAGCAGTACATTGATCCTACATCTTCCATGCGGGCCAAAATCTCCATTCATCTAAATGCACAGTGTGCCAAGGGCGTCACAATGGTGGAGCAAGAATCTCAACTCGTACCAGCACTCGAGAAACTACTGATTGCCGAACAGGTTACACTCGAGGCAGGAAAGCTGGCCACCGTTCTCAGCAAGGCTAACTCATTCGAGGATGATAAGGGGGAGATCATTTCGACCCTTACTACTTTCCTCACCCTGGACATGAGGCTCACTGATGACAGAGTGCAGTCCCTACTTGGCAAATGTAGAGAGCTTCTCGAGCTGCAATGGAAGCAAAAGGTTGATACAGATGCAGATAGTCACCCAAAGGCCAATAATGGCAATGGGGTTTCGTACAAGGAACCAACCTATATCACCAATGTCATGGCATTCAAGGCCCGCCTGCCCATCAGCGCGGGGCCGACTCCGGTTACCGACCTCGGTGAGTTTGAAGATTTAGAGTCCAAGCTCTAACAAACATAACAAGCGATTGCTCTTGTTGCTTTAAGGGATCCAAGGCTGGCAGACCAAGCCCCGGCACTTTCTTTTACATTTCTTAGGTGTCGAGGTTGAAAAAAAGCACATAAGCCTTGTGCATGTCCGCATGGAGCCTATTTTTTGTTTGATGGGGGTTATTATTCCTTTTGGTGGAGGAGGCCTTGTTTAGAGATCAATCAGCATAGATTTAGCTTAGAAATGCCTGCATCAATAGAGATGTGCGTTGAAATACCAACCTATTCAGTCTTGCTGTGAACGACGATTTGATTAAGCGCTTAAATAATACTCATGCGCACTTAACTAAGATATATAATGTAGTTACAATCATTCACTGGACTTATCATACCTAGGATTTTCTTCTATCATATGTTGTATATTGTATATCAATCACATCCGGCGCGGTCTTGGCATGCCGAGTATCAATATCGGTACGGTGTTCTAGGTACCTACTTGTTATCATGACCGTTACAGAGTTTTTTTATCAGGTGTTTTTCGCTTCCGACACCCCGTCAGAACCATCCTAACTCATAGCTCCCAACAACTTCATTGCAGCTTTTTCCAAGACGAGGCTTGCATTTTCGAAGCTGTGCGACTCTTCTAGCAGCAAGCATATCGAAGGAATCTTGTCTCAGAGATCGTCAAGATGTCAACGGTCACAGCAAACGCGATGCAAAGTTCACGGCCGTACGTCCCCAAATGTACTTGACCTTCAGATTACATACTCTTAGAACCCAATTGAACCTGCTGGTGTTTCGTTCGCCTATGGTTCCAATCTCCGTAGCACCTTCGTTGAGCTAACGATCTTATCTAATTTTCCAGGCCCATCATTCCCAAGAGCTTCGACGCAAAGCAGCCGGAGACGATACGTTTGTACCCTCTCTCAAACTACACCTTTGGGACTAAAGAGACACAGCCGGAAGAAGACCCCTCGGTTCTAGCTCGACTAAAGCGTCTCGAAGAACACTATGAGAAGCATGGCATGAGGCGGACATGTGAGGGCATCCTGGTCTGTCACGAACACAACCATCCTCATGTGTTGATGTTGCAGATCGCCAATGCTTTCTTTAAACTGTAGGCAGCTTCTCTTTGGTCTCAGGCTAATGTGTTCAGAGTATTGGCGGAAATCCATCGCTAATGCTTATCAAGGCCGGGCGACTATTTACAACACGACGACGATGAGGTCGAAGGGTTCAAAGCCCGTCTAAATGAACGGCTTGCGCCTGTCGGGACACAGTTTTCTGGCGAAGGAGTCAATGAGGACTGGGAGATCGGGGATACTCTGGCACAATGGTGGCGGCCGAATTTCGAGACCTTCATGTATCCTTTCCTTCCAGGGCATGTGACGCGGCCAAAAGAGTGCAAGAAGCTCTATTTCATACAGCTTCCAAAAAAGAGTATATCGATTTCCTTCCTTTCCTTCCTTTTCTTCTCTTTACTTCTTACCGGAATCTGACCGACCCGTTATTTTCATGGCCATGCAGAGGTGCTCTCCGTCCCGAAGAACATGAAACTCCTTGCTGTTCCCCTTTTCGAGCTCTACGATAATACCGCCCGATACGGTCCCCAACTATCTGCCATACCGCACTTGTTGTCGCGATACAACTTTGAGTTTGTTGATGAGAATGACAATGTGGTCGCAGTGACGCCTGGTACGCCGTCCCCCGGAATCGAAACCTTACGAACGAAGGTGCTTACCGGGGATGGGAGCACATCTAATTATGGGCAAGATACCGGGATGGTCGACTACGGGGCTGGTGGTGAAGAGAATGGGGAGGTAGTTTCATAGATATTGAATTGAAGCGATCTCAGTCTTTCACTTTTGCCTTCTTTTCTTCCCTCGAGCGGAAACAGCGCAAGCCACTTTAATAGCTCTTCCGACGTCGAACATCTCGAATTTAATCAGGTAAGGCTATCACATTGCTCTTCTCTAAGCTACCATACCGCATACCTACTTGTCATTTCTTTAAACTCCTGGGATGGATACACGATCTTGGGCTATAGCGGGCTCCTCTGTTGTTTTTGACTATCATCATATCTTTTACTTGCTCTAGAATATCGCATTATTTGTTTATGGCATTGCTGTGGGGAACAAAACAAAACTTGAAAAAAACAGTCCTGTAGTATGTCAAAGAAAAGCAATGTGATACTACACTATGATATCCTCACTTCATCGAATTCAAGATGAGGCCGCTAGTAGTTACAAGAGAGAAGAGGGAATTGATTCACCCGTTCGTACCCTATTTCCTTTTTGGTCCTACTTCAATCTTCCCAAAGTTCAACATAGTACCTTATGTCCTTATGTTAGGTACCTTATCGAAATAGATATATAGTTTTGTCTTTGATCCAGCTGTAGAGACCGTGCATCGTTGGAGTACATAATGCGGGCCGCTTAACCGTCAAACGAGAAACGAGGAGTGCTTCTCAACTACCTATCTATAGCCAAGCACCAAACGAGTCCCCAGACTCTCCACGCATGCGGTTAACTAGATTTGAATATACGGAATTTCTGTCAGAGCATCGTATATAGCCAATGTTCTTCATCCGGCTATATTGGGCCGGGATGCCTACCATCATCATACTTCGGTCAGGTCGCGACATCATAATTCTCATGCCAGCATCGTCCCGGCTGACTGTTTGGGCGCAGATGGGCCTGCTCCCACTTTCCGGCCATTATTTACTGAGCAGCTCCCATATTGGGCTTCATCGGCAACAATTTTTGATTTATAGGCGTTGTGGTTATGAAAGCCTAGGAGTGGACGCGAAGAGGATCGCAGTTTTCCACTTTACCTCTCCAGAGTGGCTGACTGCGGGTAACATCGTATGCTGCTCCCAGAATTTGGAATCAGATGTTGTCTCCTTCCATCTTTTTTAGGGCCTGTTCGGCAGCCCATATTAGATTTGGCTGGCTGTCTATCACACCAACCCCAATAATTGACAAAAAAGATATTGTTAAAAGGTAATTTTTTTATGAGAGGAGACATTTTTCTGATGCACTTGCTTGAATTTTTAACTGAAGGTCAGAGGGACGTATGGTTGGCGGACATATAAAACCGAACCAGGGCGGTCAATTTTGTCTGATTAATAAGCAGTATTAGTAATATAATACACGGGATCATATCACGTGGCACACATCTTCTCGCTTAGTTTCCATGCACACACAGCTGCAATAATCCCCGCAAATATTCCATTCCATCCTTTATTTTATATACCAAATCAAGAACACTACTACCATAACACTGTCACCATGCCTCATTTAAGCAAGCAATAGGCTCAGATTCAGCGTCTGGCCAACATGAAGCGTAAGTTCCCAATCCTATCATCGAAACCAGACTCTGAGACTGAAACGAAAAGAATTCGGAGGCTGAGTGATAACGCGG
>JAHQZX020005593.1:0-19290 GCA_019804575.2 Pseudotulostoma volvatum
TGGAATTTTGGTGGGGTGGTCCGTTGAGGGGCGGTCCGTTGAGCGGCGTGTCCCATTGGGCGGTGAATGCTTCTAGCGGCATAATTCTAGGTCGTCACTGTCACAGCCACGCGCACATTATTCAACAGTCCTTCCATGTAGGCCTGTGATTAGCCCATTGGAATAGGTACTCGAACCTCTACCTTTTTTGTTATACCTTGAGTTCATGATCCTCCTAAAATGCCATTCACAGTATTCCTCTCTTGTCTCATCGTTTTTTGGCTTAAGCCTTTCAAGGTCGGAAATTTGGCTGTCTGCGTTGGACCCCATAAGGTTCTGGATGAAGTCGTTGACAACTTTAAGCAGACGCTGTAAAGAGATCTGGGTTATCGCCGCCTTCTCTATCGTTGTTGAGAATGTTGTAGACAATCCATTTTGAGCCGTTAGGTGCGTAAGTAATTTTGGAATGTTTGGAATTTTTACCAATTGAGGGAGAGGTTTGTGAGGCTGAGGTGATCATGAGTATTGGTTAAACGTGAGGCTTGGAACACTAGGGAGTCGGGACTTAGACTGAGGACTGGAGACTTGAAACTAGGAATTTGGGGCTGAGAGCTGAGAACCTGACATCGACGAGAATGCAACACTGAGGATTTGGGGCCAGAGACTCGAAACTAGGGACGGATTCAACAAACAGTTACGGAGCCTAAAGAAGTGGATATTCCCAACAATTCCAGACAGGGCGACGATAACCCAGATCTCCTTTACAGTGTTCAAAGTTGTCACTACGACTTCATCCAGAACCTGATAGAGTCCAACGCCGACGCAGACAGCCAAATTCCCGACCTCGAAAGGCAAGTCAATGGTCTCATCAGAGAGATCCCTTATTGAATGAGGCGGTCCTCCACTCGTCTCGTCGTGGCATCAGGGTTGTAATCACATGACTGGCGCTAAACCCCTTTCGAAATAAAATCTCATATCACTATCCAAAAAGAACAGACAAAGGAATGAGAAAGCAAACTAGAAACTTGATAACTTTAGGCACTAAAAAACCTTCCCAAGTTCTTACCGATTCTAAATATCCGAAAGAAAATAAATGGAATGGCAAAAGAGAAAGCCTTATTCTAGCTTTACTTGCAGCAGCTGGACTAAAACTAGAAAATACAGAGACAACGCCTTCTAGGCTGCTCAAGCTGAAAATAGGAGGTTTTATTTTATCCATCATATTACCGGTTTCAGGAAGCCGGAGTAGAGTAATACTAAGTCGTCTCCAAACCAAAAGGGAAAATAGGTATATCATAGAATAATATCAAGTCAAGGAATAGTACTGTATTTATAAAAATTGTGGGCCAGTTTTCTCGGGGATACTTCAATTATCCAATTCAAGTTAATCTTGACCTTCTTCCCCCATCTCACCTTCTTGCCTCCATAGCAATCAGTCCATTAGCTAGAAGCATCCCTCACAGTGGGGTTCCAACATACTTCAATTATACATAGTCTATCTGCGTTGTAGACCAAGGGCCCTAGCTTCAGGATCGCGCGAGAATACCCGGTTCCCCGAGTACCTGAAGAAACCAGGAAAGACGGATCAGGTAAAGCTGCCCAAACCCTGGAGAAGAGTAATATAAAAGTGAGGAGTCCAAGTATGCCATAGGCGGAGGTAAAGTGGGGATACTCGCAAACTATAAGCCCCAGAGACAATGCGCTGATATGATTCATTGGAGCAGTGTGAAACTTCTGATACGGTGCATCACTCTCCGATCCAAGATTAATCAAGATTAATGGAGTCTCGAATCTCATTGGGAAGGACATATCCTGCCTTGATCAAAGGAAGCTACTTCTTCCTAGACGAGAGCCATATTCATCTAGGAGAAACACATTCTTTGAGAATTCTAAAAGACAGTTGCTTTAGATGAGAGGTCTGATGGTTTTCCTAGGCATAGAACCGAGCTAGACCACCCATCGCCGATCGGCGGGCGAAAGTAGAGGATCCGAGCTCAAAGGATAAATGTATTCTGCGATCTTTTTATCTTATCCTAAGTATACTCTGTGCCGAGGATTGTTGCCTCTTAAAGAGGTCTTATCTGCGGTTCCCTTGATGTACGTCTTCCTCCAGAGCAGCAGAGTAATCAGCCATCCATGCCAGTGACAGTAGGATAGTCAGTGATAATAGGATAGCCCGGGAGATTCATATCACCTGGGAGGTCGGGATCTGCTATTAGAGAAAGGCTATAGAGATATCATGATCTAGACGGATATGGTTTTGTGGCAATTGGACGGCTGTATATTGTGGGTGTGATTGTTCCAACTTTCTGAAAAAAATGAGTAAATATAATTCAAAACTCGAGGTTTGAATCAAAGTACATTTCAATCAGACAATGCTAACCAGATTTCCTTCCTAATAGGAGAGTTAATTGTTAGCCCGTGATAGAACATATGTAGCGTCCGGGCCCGCCCAAAAGCACAGGGCAGTACTGGGTCAAGCCCTAACTTTTGCAATGCCTAAGTGGGCCTACCACGAAGTATGTACATACCTATGTTTGCCTGGATTTTGCCTCGACATGGCATTTAGTTCTCTTCTTTTTCATTTCGGATGGTTGCGGCGCATAGTAGTACTGCACACCGTGCAGTGTTGCTTCAACAGCCATAAGTGCTACTAGTATCATACATATACACTAAGGATTGGGTGCGTGTGGTGAAATGATGAGGAGCAGAAACGGAGTGAGGAACTGGATGTTATATTTGAGATTATTTAATAAATAGTGCTCATTCTCTCTTTTTTCCCTCTTTATTTCATTTAGCCAGACTTCTCCCTGTATGCAGTTTCTATTTCAAGTTAAGCCTGAGTGAAGTTGTTGATACAATAGCACTTGCGGTGCACGCATCCAATCCTTATGTATTCTCAGGCTTGACTTTAAATAGAAACTGCATACAAGGAAAAGTCTGGCAAAATGAAATAAAGAGGGAAGAAAGAGAGAACGAGCACCATTCATTGAATGATCTCAGATATAACATCCAGTTCCCCACTCCGTTTCTTCTCCTCCTCATCTCTCATGATACTATCTCTATGGCTCTGTAAAAATCAGGCCCGTAGTGTCTCCAACACCAACAGATCAGACTTCATACATGCTCGCAAGGGATTCACGGTAAATTTCGCACTACTAAAAGATTGCTCACACTCCGATGTCGAAATCGGCAGTGGGTGGTAGTCTAACGCAAATTGCACTAGGCTAGGCTGGCTTTTTTCTAGCTTTTTCCAACCTGACAATGTGGATTGCTCGACAGCATCTTCATTACAGTATTTATCAAGCGCATTGGCTCGTTTCGTTATTGTCGCATACTTGATTCTTTCCCGGTCGTATTGGAATTTATCATTATCGTCAATTTGCGAATATGCCTGCTGTGGTATAGCCTAAGTTAACTGATTCTGATGGCGCACTTTTCTACGACTGATCCTGTACCCATCTTCTTTAGGGAGCATGGAGTCTATGGGCCCTCTTTTTAGCCTCAGGTGTTTGATTGCAGTTCGGAGGTGTGGTCCATTTCTGCTCGAACCATTCATACTTTAGGCAAGGGATCATCATCATGACTGTGTAGTATATAGGCGATTTGTCACTACTAACCAAAGTTAGTAATCCGGTTTTTCATGGGCCTTCTCGTAGCAGATATAAAGCCGCTCGTATACTGCTCCCTCATCGGCCATTCCTCTGAACAGCTGGCTAACTTTGGAGAAATGTATTATAAGGGTATCAACAATCGGCACACAATCTTGAAGACCAACGTCTGGCTGTTTGGCCAGTTTCATGTGGTATAAAAGAGGTTCTGGAACTTTGATGACCTCCTTTACGCCTTCATATTCTTCCGGTAGCAATATATCTTCCTATAGGTCATAGCCACCGTCATTATCGTCATTACTTCTCAACTGCTATTCCGGGCGCCAGTTGCTATGGTACGCTTGAAGTCGAGCTTGGCACTTTAACGCGCGTTCAAGCATTAATGGCGAGTTCCAGCGGGTCTTGTCGTTGGAGATAAGCCAGGGGAGCTGTTAGCTGGTAATATAAAGGAGATATGCTGGCTCTTTTCTTACATCTAACTGGTGCTCATCCTCAATGTCCTCAGCCGCCAACCATTCAATATAACCGCATTTATTGATCTTGATCCTCTCGAACTTACCGCGTTGCTTGGGGCTCGTCCGGATAAAACGAACAATGTTTTATTACCTATACTATACCATATAAGAGTTGTAGTATTACTACTGTAGTCACTGTCAGAGCCTCCGAGCTATACCCGAGGTTTTGGCACATCCTGGGCTACAAACTCAGCCTTTTGCAGCTAACTGTTGTTACCAATTATATTGTCGGTACAACCAACTGTTGCGGATACTAGCAGTATGAACGGTAGGAATATACCGGCAATTAGTTTGAGCCGATGAAGACTGTTGGTATAACCAACTATTGCGGATACTAGCAACATGGACGGTAGGAACATACCAATATCTGTAATAAAGTATCGGGATTCTGATACTACAAGTAATGGGAACTCCCAAACTACTGAAGACGTGGGAACCGGACTGAAGGACATAAATGGAGCCTTCATGTCCACGATGATAGTTCTTTAAGATAGACAATTAAGACAAGAAATCCGATTCATTAAGACCAAGCTACTTTGCTTAACACCGTGTTCCCAACATATATAATATTGTACATACCTTCTAATAGGTAGTACTACTAAACTAGTATGATAGTAGTATAAGAGGGTATTCACGTTCGAATATTCTTGTCTTGTAAGTCGTTGTAAACTTTTGTTGTCGCGCTTATTATTAACGCACGGGTCACAATGCAATACAATCATTTACAATCGTAATTAGCTGTTCGCGTTTTCTCTTGTTTTTTTATTACATCTCGTTTTGTTTTTGTAATGGGAATAATTACCTAATAATTTTCTTTAGGTATGCAACCTACAGTTCGTGCCCAGTCATTCATCATCAATTGTTATTATTGGATTCCCATTTTCACGGCTTCTACATGCAATTAAGATAAGAAGAATAACAATACCCTTAACATGTCTTTGACCGAGGACGAGGCCCGCATCATCGGGTCTCGGTGGAGTGGTCAAGCCACGACTTGGTTCTACAACTACTTCCAGCCATGGATCCGATTCTTTGATCGATTCGATCCTTGGTCTAGATCCTTCAGTCGAGGACGCTAGCCATATGCCCTCAGAAACACCAGCCCCAAGTCGACAGGTGCGTGGGGGTGCTCGCGGCGGAGGCGGATGGAGGACGAGCTGTGGCGGGGAATAAAAGCAGAGAGTCATCAATCCGACAGCGGATTTAAACAGTCCGGCTGGAATATAATCCTCGCAGCTGTCAATCGCGTCTGTGGAAACTATACGTTGGAATTAGAACATGTGAAGTCCAAATACCTTAACGCGAATCGAATCCGGAAGTTGTGGGAACACATGGCGTTGGTTAACGATACCGAGGTAGAAGAAGAGTAGAGTAGTGGGCCAAAGGTTTCGATAGCGATCAAGAAGCCGTTGCGCCTCGTCAACAACAGCGCCAATTAAATCAAGACATCTTGAGGGGAATAAAGAGACTCAATATTATTAGAGTGTGTTCTTGATCAATGACTTCCATATTGATGGATATCAATATCAATAATAAAATGAAATAACGATGGAGTATAGATGAAAAATACCTGAAAGAGGCAATTGCCGTTTTTTTTGTTTTGCTGTGACACTCCGCTTTCGTTTCCAAGAGGTACATGCATTTACACAGGGTGAGGGTTGCATCTCCGTTGTCAGGAAAATCAGCTATTTTTAGGTGCGTATCAGGCTAGGCGCGGCCAAGAATTGCAACATTAAGTTGTTGTAAATTCTTTGGAAAACAAGATGGGTTTGCGAACAGACCTTATTCTTGTAAATTTCTGATTTACAACAACTTACAACCCCAAATCACACACTATTAAGTTGTGTATACATAAGCAGGGTCTACTGTAACACTAATCTGAATATAGTAGTGTTAGTTGAAGCCGCTACATTTCAGGCCATGAATATCAATAATGAAAATGACAGCTTGTGAGGGCTTTTCATGAAACATGCCTATGTATCGGAATCGAGCTTCGGTACAGGGCTCCTAGCATATACATATCAGGTACATTTCCTTGTAAGGATCTATGGTAATTACACAGTATGACCCATCAACACTAGTACTTTCTTAGGCAGTTGCTTGGCAAAGCAATATATCTTATTGATCTTTTTCATGGATTCTTACAATTCTAGTCCTAGGAGACTTCATTCACCAACGGTATGCTGTGCCTACCAGAGCATATGCTAGGGCTCTCAACAAGTCAAGTTTCAAGTAACTTGTTGGTTCTGACTAATAAAAGCCATAATCGACTAGGCTAAAAATGTGGCTTAATTGGCGGTGTGACACATATAACGAACCCCCCGCTATAACGAACCCGCGTTATGACGAACGGAACACCGTGTCAAATTCAGACCTTCATAATACTAATAATTGGACTCTATAACGAATCAAGAGGCCTAACTATTCAATTCGTTACAGATAGGGTTTACTGTATTAGTCTACGGTCCACAGCTGTTCTCCACACCATTAAGGAGCGATATTGATGGAGCTGGAAGGCCCAGGCTATGTGTACCTTGACCTGGGGCACTATTCGCCGCGAGTCGCAGGAATACTTCCTATTCGTATTAGATTGATATTGATTGACGAAGAGGCGAATAAGATTCGAAAGCTTATCAGAGAAATCTATGAGAATTGACGAAGCTCCCAATATTGAGATTGGGAGGATCGTCTCACACTTGGCTTAATTAATGCAGGTCCACCCCAAAATAATCAAAGCTATAGTCGAGGTATTCAAGTGTCCCAGCGCTTTGTTTGGCTCTAAGAGTCTACAGCTGATTCTTATGTCACCAAGGAAGACTAGGGAAGTTCGGAGGCCCTGTCTTGTATCATTTTGGGGCAAAGTATCCAGAGGAGTGATTGCCTTTACGATCATCCCTCTCATGGTAAAATCCTGGATTAGGTCAAGCACAGAGAGCGGTATTACCATGAAGGGTCCGCTCCGGACAGGACCTCGACTGAAGAACGTGATCATCCCGTTGTTCGATTCCGGGGGCTTGTGGGTCGTTTTCTATTTCAATTTAGTGCATCACTACAAAGATTTAGGGGTTCAGGAGTCAAGGCCTTATGTGTGATGTTATTAAAACCGATAGTGTTACATAGAGCCAAACTTGTCTTTTCAAGATTCAAGATATCTAAGGCGTTCCTCTGTTCAACAGATATTCGCTATTGCATATAGACTCCACATTCGAGTGTAGGGCCAATGACGATAAATCGTCGGTAATTCGATTGAAGAAACCTCCCTTCAAATCTAGTACTCATTTTACCTAGGCTCCAAAGGCAACGCTTGCAAAGGAGGCGGTTAATGGAGACAATGCCAAGGCATTGAGCAGATTAACTCCCCCTATACATATTACCGGGATTTGGCACATAGGTGGTAGTAAGACAAACGGGTTGACTGATAAATCACCAAAATGAAATGTGAGAACAGCGGTAGGGTCCTTCACACCGATGCTATATGCCACGAGACGTTGAAATGGGAAACCAAGTTATGATGTATCAAAGAATGCGGAGGCCTTGTGACTCTCTGGGCATTCATGGATACCGGCGGCAGGTATCAATTACCAAATTCCAAGAATAGAAAGCGAGGCGAAAACATAGGGCAAAAAGAGGCAGCCGAATTGAGGCACCAGACTGATGAAAGGGCATTTATACCTAGACTCGACTTTCATAATTAACTGAGAGTTACCATGTAGGTATGATATATATTTTATAGTACTTAAGATTCATTAGTAAAGGCATCAAAACTTCAGTTCCCTCAAGTCTTATTTCATTCACCCGTAGTTGTGCCCATTGTCTTACTTTTTGTTTAGGTCGATTGTAACACGCACTTGCAGTAGAAGGCGGACCGACGATTACTTTTAAACTATACCGTAAGTTATCACCCGACGCACGATATTTTACCTCCCCACAAAAAAAGTAGCTATAGAGCCACGCAGACGCGATAAGAATTTCTGATTTTAATATAACAATTTATCTGTCCTAAAGAAACTATCCGATTATTTTTGGTTGCTTCGGAAGCGTTGAGGGAGTCGTATTTGTCTTCCCCACCGATTTACTGTAGTAGGAGCCTTAGAAACATCTAGTGCATCAAGACCGACAATATCTTCCTCCTTTTCTACAGATTTGGGTATCTTTTCCCTTGCCCGACCTCTCTTAGCCTGGTTCATATCATTTCCATGCCATAGATCCACTTCTCCGGATTTTGTCTTCCCTTTTCCACCACTTTTTTAGCCTTGTTTATAGCCTCGCTGTTCGTTGTTTAAAGCTTTCACTCTCTTCCGCTCTTCGGCCAAACGTTGCTTTTCTTCCTTCTCCTGCTGTCGATGAAGCTTCTCTTCCTGTTTGGCCTCTCTAGCATGTTTCGCATCTTCTTCTTTCTCGATTTGAAGCTCACGAGCTCGCTGGATTTTACTTGGGCTGTAGAAAATAGCATTGCCATCTTTTGGATCTCGGATTTCGAGCGGTAATGGTTTTTTGAATTCTCTGCTTGAATCTTCTCTGCTCATATTGCTGGCGCGAAAAGATTCGCTTGCATTTTGTCAACGCTCTGATCAAAGAGCTTTTTCATCCATATTATACATATGCTCCGGCTCAACCCCAGATTGATTGATTTTCCGGGCGAGTAGGTCAAAGTATAACGAGTGCTTGTAAGCTGAGTCGGCTTTTTTCCGCGAACTATCCATAGCTACCGGTGCAGAATAACGCGAGACAAGAACACTGTTGTATTTCTGTAAAGATCGTGTTGGCCACAGTTTCCCGGGTTTGGTTCCAGTGATTTCCTTCGTAAAATTACGGAGCATTTCATGTGAGGGAGGCAAGCCGCGCATTGTAAGATCGTTTATCCATTTTATAAGCTGCTTCGCTTGCTGGTTATTGAGTAGCTGCTGATTTTCGTATTGGGCTTGATAGGAGGCTCGCACTCCCCGGTATCTTCTTGACAGCGTAGATCTTTCAACACCATGTTTTCTAGCCGCTGCAGCATAACTCAGTCGTTCTCCCGGAGCCAAGGATTCTAATTCCGCAAGAGTGACTCGATTGGACTCATTTTGGCGGGGTGGTACTTGTTAGAAAAAACGGGCGTACACGGGAAAATCGTGCGTCAGGTGATAAACCACGGTATACGTATATACAGCTGCTCAAGGCTAAAGATCTGAGATATACGTACGCATCTCAGCCTACATCATGGCAATAATGTCATTGTCAGATTTTCTATCGCCCGAATTTGCGTACGGCTGAATATAATATAACCTATATATGTATAATATCATAGTAAAACCAAACTACACGCTAATATGAAGCAATTTTTGGCGGTGAATACCAAATCTTCCGCATGCCATTCGGCTACCTATCCCATCATAGCAAGCCCGAGCACGTTTACACATATTATATTAGTATATACTACTACTGATTGCGTAGTGTCTACAGTCTACTACGTATACGTGATCTTCAATCTAGCTTCCTGAACAGGAAGATGCGAAAAATAAGCGAAGTGCTACTGAAGCTAGAAAGAGAACAGTCATTATTGGCTGTAACTCATATACTGCAAAGTATCTCAGCTTCCGAACAAAGACAGCATATTACTATCCTACACAGATTTGAAAAGCTACCGAGCCTTGAACTGATTAGTCATATATGTAGAGATGGCACAGTACCCTCAAAAAACAGGCTTGAGAAAGAAATAATATTATCATACGTGTTCCATTAATAATAAGAATCATCATCCTCGATTAAACTACTACTAGTGGTGGTACTGAAAGCAACTACTGTATGTACAATGGTATTCTAGGAAAGGACCCACTAGTGTACTGTGCAGTCATCACTGGTATTGTAGGCATGAATGGCATTATTAGTATAATAATAATAATAATGAAAGCAGAAGCAATTCTTTCATCATTCTTCTGGACGCTAAAATATCTCGAATTGGAGTGATTGGAATACTTGGAATTGGGATTGCGGCCCTGCAGGTGATCGGATCGTAATTTTATTGGGAAAGGCTCGCTAGATACACACCAATAAAAAGCAAAAAGAAAAAGAAACTGTGACTGGAAAAGAACACCAAGGAGCACGGGACTCTAGACGGCGATTATTGTTATCATATGATGAGGTGAGATTCTTGTGGAAATGGGATGGGGCTGTGCGGCACAGCGCAGCTTCATGTTTGTCACAGTATCATTCATTAACAATAGCAATAATATTTTGTGATCCTAGGATCGAGGACTTGACGGTGAGTATTTAAAATATTAATAAAATAAGTATTATTATTGTAACTATTGTATGAGATGGCGGAGACCAAGGCAACAACGGACCTGATAACTACCTACCTAGGCGATGACTCATTTGAAGCGCAGCTAAGCCCTCGGGGCCGCCCCGTGTAGTATACTTATGTATGGACATAACTAGTAACGGCCATCTCCCTAGATGGTTACTGGCTGATCACGTAGGGATTCACCGAAAAGGCTTAACTAAATTAATTATTCCCTCGAGAATAATAAATAATAAATTGTTGCGATTCAACCTTATCACCTTGTCCATTCGATCGGGGACTCGAAATGGGAAAAGCACGAGAGCGGGGCCCAGGTGCGATGAGTCAGTCACCCTATATAGTTATCCCTATGTTATTTAACCACGCCGTTTAACTAAAGGTAACTCCGTCAATCATAATGCCAACGACCCAATGCTGCATAGGCAGTACTCGAGAATACCTAAGGCAAACCTGGACGACAAGGCATCCTAACCTGGAGCCAGAAGTACTGGCGCTGTACGTATACTTCTAGCGACGAGGATGGCACTGAGGCGTATGGAGCCAATTATGAAGTCCTAATGAAAGCTATGAGTCACACAAGCGGGGCCACTCTACATTGCAACACTAGCTGGATCTGGACAAGCAGGCGATCAGGTTCTTCGTAAAGTTTCGTGGAGTCCTCAGGTCAGCTGCAGCCTAGGCTCGCTAGCCTGGTGCGGTGTTGAAGAGACGAGACCGACAGGGTTTAAATTAGCTGGTCATGCTTCATCTTATTCGTTCTCAGGAGCCTTA
This sequence comes from Pseudotulostoma volvatum, assembly GCA_019804575.2. NCBI lineage: Eukaryota > Fungi > Ascomycota > Eurotiomycetes > Eurotiales > Elaphomycetaceae > Pseudotulostoma > Pseudotulostoma volvatum. The sequence goes on from JAHQZX020005593.1 coordinate 11,160, forward strand.
CCCACTGGACCAACTAGAGCCAGAGTCGGAACAAGGCTTGGCTTGGGCCTTCTTGGGCAACTCCGGGCAAGTCTTGGGGCCTTCTTTTTTCATTAATAAGACCGCTCCTGCCTGACCCTTTCCGCCTCCTCCTTTCTTTTCTCCAAATTCATCCCTCCTTAATACCTTCATCCCATCGTCCTTTGATTTCGTTCACCATTTCACCCATCAACGCATCTCGTTACTACCCAGAGGACGTTTCTCGAAATGGCTTTCTTCTAAGCACATCGCTTCCCATCCACGCTTCCTGCTCTCGGTTAGACCCGCAAGAGACAGGCAAGATAGATTCCTTAAACCCCTCGGTGATCGCCATCCATCGCCTCTCCACTCTATCCTCGGAGCCCCTCGGGTCTCTGGACAGCAGCTTCGCGCATCCCAACCCCGCGACCAGCACGATTCCCATCACCACCGTGTCTTCCAATCAATTTCAACAACCATGGCTGGACAATTCTGCCCCGCAGCCTCAGGCTCGCACAGCATCCACTTCCAGGAGATTCACCAACTTCACAACGTTCAGCGACGACCCCTTAACAGAGGACTTTGTCTTATATCCTTCCAACCCGGCATCCCGTCCGCTCACCAGTTCGCGGACCAACGGTCCGCCAGCACACTTGAGTGCAGCCCCTAAGGGGAATACCGTGACCAGCTCATCTCTGGTTGGCCCGCAGCACCATTTAATCGGCTCAGTCAGCCCCCTGCAACGCCAGCGCTCACAGCTACTATCCTACTCTCCGGCCTCGGCGCCGCCAGTCACTCCGCTGATCACGCAGTCCCCCGGGTTATCTCTGTCCGCCTCTAACCGGTTATATCCCATCTGTACTCCGCGCCCGGTTCACAGTCTATCGCCAGCATCGGTGCCCTCGAATTCACCGCACTCGCGTCGCCCCCCGGTACCCTCGTTCCAATCGCCCCGCCGCACAGAACAGCCTTTTGTGATCGACCCGTCTCAGCGTGTTCGAGTTATGGCGGTTGACGTCGTGACAGGTGAATACTCTCTCCTTTTCTTATAAACCCCCCACTTTTCCCCTTCTCTGTCATAATCCTCCCTTGGCAGATCGCAGATCGTGAGGGTCAGTTAAGGATGGACTGCTGACATTGAGAAGAACCACTTCCAGATAATCCGGATTTGGTAAATCAGGAAGGCGCTCGATTTCATACCGAACCTACCATGTTTTTTCACCAGTTGCCGCGGTCGGGCTTCACAGCCTCGAGCGACTCGCCGCCTGTCCTTCCTCTGGTCACTGTTTCACCAAAAGATCTTATACTGGATGCAACACCACTTCAGTCAACATCACTTACTGAAATCAGTACGCCCTCCTTTGATTCTCCCGGCATATTTAGTCATGGTCCTTCGCCGATACTTCCTCTCGATCAAGAATTAGGCTCGGAACCGGAAAATTGGGAGTCTCTCTTCCCCGGCTCACTCCCTTTGGAAGATATTATCCGGTCTTGGGATCCTATTGTCAAACTTGGTTCACACTCGCCTGCAATTCGACCTTTATCTCGTTCCAGCTCTCCTGACGTCGCCCACTCCCCAACCAAGCATTCTCCAACTTCGGGCGTCAACTCACGTCGACGGGATAAGCCTCTCCCGCCGATCAAATATGATTCCAGTGACCCGGTGGCAGTAAAACGTGCTCGAAATACCGAAGCGGCACGCAAATCTCGTGCTCGGAAGATAGAGCGACAAGATGCTATGCAACGGCGCATTGATGAACTTGAGACGCTCCTGGCTGAGTCGCAGCGTCGGGAACAGCACTGGAAAGAGAAGGCTCAGCGACTAGGTTGAGCGCTTTAGGCGCTCCCACGCCTCGACCGGTTCGAGCGCGCTGTCGGGCCTTACTTTCCGTGGAATTATCGTTTTTTTTTTTCTGTTCTTCTTGCTGGTCCCTTTGAAAAACTGGTTGCTGTCGAAGTGTTTAGGTGATGGACGGCTCGGCTTCATCTATTTGTCTTGAGAGGATTTCCTTTATTGTTATGCGAGTCTGCTGTCCGAATAAAACATGACTTGTTCTTGGTCTAAGTAATTGTTTACGCTATTGTGTTATCCAGTCTCTACTTTGGACCAGTTCTAGTGTCCCTTGCTGTCTTGCTCCGAGGAACGACTCATGCCATATTTTGTGTTCAGATCTTTTGTACGGCTTACCAATGCTTCTTCGACTGCCTATGTGATAATTATTTTCTTCCCGTCAATGACATTCGCTTAGTTTTAATTAATGGGACCGTGTTTGTTCCTTTTTTAAATGGCTTGGGATGTCTTTTTTCTCATTCATTATCCCGTACTTCGTAGTTATGTATGTATATTCGGGCCCCAGATATGATGTCCCGTTATCATGAAGATGTTGGCTACCTAGTAATGTTTGCGGTGGGGTTGAATTGGGCACGTTCCGCCAACGAATCTTAATAATGCTATACAACTATTGGAGAGCGAGCGGCACTTATCTTTTCTAATAACAAGGTATTGTATATTCGTTGTTACAATGGTAGTGTATATAATGTATGACTTACGCATGCCTATACCGTACCTGCTATAGCACATGTGATTTGAAACACTCTGATTAGTAGGTATATAAATACTAGTTACACTGTGATCTATAAAACGTCATACATAGGAATGCAGGAAGCAAAGAGAAAGGACCAAATAACGTTCCCTCACGTTTTCCTCTTCCCTGAAACAGAGTTGTTGCCTAATTATTGGGTCACCAACCAGAGAGGATATTTTTTATTCACCAATTGTGAGGCGTGGAAACCCCCTTGTATGCAGTAGTAATACTAACTACATGACTACCTAGTTATAGTTAGTACATGACAATAAAATAGTAAAATTTTGCTATCGTGGTATACAGTACTAGGGGTTTACTGATTGCATATATACCTATGTATTAGTACCGTGCCGCACTGTACATTACTACGATATTACTTAGGTATCACTACATCACCCAATAAAAGATATTTATAAAATAAAACACCTGCATAATACCTAATAAAACAAGCATTTTCGTCCGTAAACCGGTGGGGAGGCGAGCGTTAAATCACCCGGAGGAGGAAAAACAGAAGGGTTTTAGTTAGTCAGTACCGGCCGGTAACATATATTATATTTCTTACTCAACATTACAGACCCGTTCTTAGGCTATACGATTACAACTCATTATCCCTGTATTTTAGGGGCTGCTCCATACGTCAGTTGGGCTGAGCTTATTTTGTGCACAGACCCCTGCGATACTGACGAATCGACAATATTTCGAACTCAGCTTGAGGGGCGAGTTGCAGTGCAGACTCGTAGCTATATAGCTATAGCACACGCGTCCGGACAGTGTCTGTCGTAATCTCGATTTTGGTTTTACATACTGATGACAGAAATCCTGAGATCACCTGGGTGATATAGAAGCATATATAAATTTTTGTTTTTATTTATTTGGGGTTGAGTGTTGTATGGTATTCAAATCTATATTATGATGATTATGATTTTTTGAGTTGTGCTTCAAGAAAGTCGTGTTTCCGGGCTCTAGAGTGGGATCTCACGATAATTAGTGGTCTCCTAAACCTAAGTGGGCAGGTGCAAGGGAGGGTCCCAAGCGTGGTACCCGCATCCCCGGTTGCAAGACTTCAGTATATGCAAGTGTCGAGTGATGCTAACACCATCGTGTTTTCTTGAAATGCCCGCGTCAGTTCAGGTTCTCGGGGGGTCGACTTCCTGTGTTAGTAATTCAGGGTCAGGTGGTGGGTTCGATGTGTCAGCAAAAGTGTCAAACCCTGACAACTCTGACTGAATTCGGGAAGATGAGGGTGTCGACCTTATGACCTTATCGGCAGCGGAGAAGACTCCATTACGCTGGCCTCTTTAAGCTCCTTATGAAAGGTTATCAGGAGATCCCAGTCCGAGCTAGAGAGGGCTGGCTCGTTTGGATCATTATTTCCGTCCCAATCTGGGGTCAGAGGAATCAAAATCTAGGATGGAGAAGAAAAGAGAAATTGGAGTCGACTGCGTGGAGGGAAAGGGGAAGCAAAAAGGGATTGGAACGTACTTTATAAGCTAAAAAGGATGTTGCAATGGAGAAGAGATAATAGGTGAAGATTTGGATGCTCAGCTGTGGTCGAAGGGAAAGGAAGTAGGGCACGATTCTGGTAGTAAGTTTTAAAAGAAGGGATTGATCATCATCGTCGATTTTCTTGGCACGCCGTTTCTGACGCTCATTTCATTCCCGCAGTAGGCCTTCCGAAGCCTTGCCTTAATGCGAGGAGAATCTTTGGCAACTTTCCACTTCTTTTCATTATTCCTACTTTTTACCTACACTACAACTCAGTATAGATAATAGTTGCAGCCTTTCGGCCGCTTAAAGACGTAAAAAAAATATAACAACAAGTATAGATAATAGTAGTAGTTTGTCGGAGCTGAATTTACCGTAGACATTCTATTAGTATTTCGATCCTCTTGCACTTCGGGTAGTACGCGCCAAGGTTGGTTTTCGATCAACAGCAAGATTAGGGGAGTTGGAGGTACCTGGGTGAGTTTGCTGGAAAGAGTTCCGGTTGGCTGTAAACTCCGCGATTAGAGATCTCAAGACTAGTTTCCAGTCTTTCGGGCCCTTATCATTGTTAAGCCCTACCCGAAAATACTTTTTGGCATGGCCAACAATATTATGGTTGACATCCAAGAGACTACCAATACGATCTCCGGATTGCGGTCCGGCAAAGCCTAAGAGGCCCCAATTTAGAGAATATGGTTAGGATGGGATTGTGGGTGATATTCGTGACGGTGAAATCGATTCGGAACGCGAACGAGCTCAGTGAGGACTAGGATTCTGCCATTATTATTACCTTGGCATTACGGGTGGTGGGGTATCACTACAACACTAGCCTATGTACGTGTTATCTATAAGTGGTTAGACTGTGTTCTTAGCCAAAGCGTTGTGTCCATATCAATTCTTACATTTTATATGGGGTATAAACGAGCAATGTTTATTCTATTAATAAAATCCTTGGAGTAAAAGTATAACAACTTAACAGGCGGCATGGAGTCACATGGATCTATTTTTTTATTGACCAACTAGCTACGAGTCGGCCAATTAGAGGGGGTCTTGGCAAAAAAACCAAAAATCGTTGGGCCCGTATTATAATAACGAAGCTTCGCTTCGTAATAAATCGATTGGTTAGTGCCAATACTCCCATGCGAACTTAGGCGCTGACACATTAATAGTATTGCTTTAATCAAGGTACGAGATACTATGTATGCAAGTACCTCTGCTTTGCTATGTTAGGAAACCATATAGGATGTACAGGATCATATTAATTAATGTATACTTAGGTATAGGTACTGAGGATTCTTATAATTAATAATAGAATTGGGTAAAAACGTTGGGATCCCGGTACGTTCATGGCTTAGGTGGTTTTAAGGACGCAGGGCTGATTATATATGTAGTAATGATATGATAATACATAGTTTTGTTAGTTCGCTACCTAACTATTAGTAATAATAATGCACTATGTAGGTGGTACGCTAGTGCGCTTGTAAAACATTTTGTGCCATCGTTTCTGGTTAGACCGGATCTCAAGTCAACGAGAAGTGCCATTCTTAATTGTTATGATAGAGTAAAAAAGGGTGCTGAGATTCGTACAGTCTCTGGAAATATCAAAGATCTTCCGCGTAATTTCTACCAGCCAAAGCTGAAAAGTCGCAGCCTTTAGAGTATTGCGAAGAACATTACAATGGTAAGGTTAAGTTTGTCAATTAACTGATAACTATTTAACAGTACCTGAGAACTAGACTGCGCGCTAGAAGCCTGCGTGCCAGTTCGTCTTGTCTTTCGTTGGTTGCTTATCCTTTGATCCCTTCGGCCTTAGTAGTGGGTCTGCTTGGGCAGCATGCTGAGTAGCCAGCCGAGTGATCTGTTGAACAACCTGTGGAGTAGCCGGAATCGTAGCAGGCTGAGCGACCTGTAAGCTGCTTGTACGTATCACCGCCGGTAGCTCATTATTGGGGCCCTCGATTTGCTCCTCTTCCCGACTATTACTGTATATGCCTTGAAGCGCAGTATTCATGGAAGTCATATTACTGATCGCACTCGCCGTGGGTGTAACCTCCTGTGAGGTAAGCAAGTAGACGAAGCCTAAATAAGCGACCAGACATACTAGAAAAGACTCTCCACCAATGCGGCCTGGTCTGCGCGCTTGAGTACCGGTTGTAAGCTTGAATGCCGAAAGATTACGCTTGGTACTTTAACCACATGAGGCGTGAAGATGTGTGGCTGCGGTGGAGGAGTTGGAAGAGGTAGCATCTCAGCTGCTTCGCCATCTTGTGCATAAATTACCGGCCGCTCGAAGTGCCAGTGCTTGTGGAAGTGGTGCTTTGTAACCTTGCGATCGAGGTTCTTCAAATGAGCATTCGGTCATGCACATACCTGTCTTGCGAGGAACTCCTTCGCCTCTCTTTATACCGCCTTTAGAGCACCTAAGATCACGATGTCGCACTATTGGAGATTTGCGCTTATCCTTAATAAGGTTCCTAAGAGCATAGCTGTGAAGCCTCGCATGACGATGAAGAATACTCTCTGCACGCTCAAGAGAGGCGTATTCCTCTTCCTCCGGGGGCCCAAGCGTGGCTAGAGCACGTAGTATATATGTGGTCTGTAAGTGAAGCGGAGGAGTGGTGGTGGGAAACAATGGAAAGGAGAAGTTTGGTGACTCTGGTCTATTACCGGGAGCAGATACGAAAACAAATTGTCTATCACGCAGCTCTGAGCCCGGAAGATCTATTTTCAAGGATTGTACAGATAAAATTGCGGGGGTTATTGTATAAATACCGATTGTTACCTCCATTATTATTTATTGCAGCTGGTTGCTGTTGCACCCATATTTGCGTGCACGTTCCCTTTGTTGGGAATCACTATTCTGACGGGGCCTAACTTGTTTCAGATATACGTATCATAGCAACGCGCGCGTCAATAGCGAATGACTACATTCGTTTTCGGCGAAGTATTCATGTTGAAGCCACTGATACGTATTGGAGGCTTGACATCACAGTAAGTGTCCCCAGATTTAGATCCCACCGAGCCCTCACTAATGGGTAATCTGACAGGTTGGGGAGCGCTACTGTGAATCCAAAATTCGATCTCGTACCCATCAAGCTGCTCATGGCAGATGTGATAGCTGTAGTGACACAAGAGGGTCCATACTGAAGCTGCGCAAGAAGAAGCCATCGCAGCTGGCCAAGGTGATCGCGAGGATGGATGGATTGCAGCGATAAATCCTGCAACTGCGGGCTACTGAGCCATGCCGTTGTCTTCGCATTTACTATATGGGCTCGACCTTCGCAACCAATGTCTCCGCCCCCATCAAACTCCTGGCGCACAGATCACAACAGTTCGGTTCGGCGAAGAGCGTCGTACGTTTGGGGCATCCGGTGGTTGCACTGATTGGAGCCGTATAATGGCTCGCTGGAGACGGGCTAGACAGATCTACCAGAAGGATACTAAATATTCCCTTGGCTCACATGTATTTAAAGCACTGTGTCGGCCTTCACAATGTATTTAAATACGATTCTTGACAGCGCATGGAATAGAGGAAGACCGAAACACACTCAATTTAGTCCATCCTAGCACCGTTTAAAAACGCTATTGTACGATAGAATGGTTCTAAATCGGAACCGACTTGACTCCGAGGAATCCTGAAAACTGGCTATGTATGCTACATAAAACCATACGGTGTTGCAACTGGCACTTTTGCAGTTTCTGGTTCTTCCGCAGATTGCTTGTAAGAATAAGTTGTATACAGTGCTTTGCAAAATGGTTGTCCCACCGGACGAACTCTAGTGGCGGCACCAACCTGAGTATTGTCCTCAAAAAAATTTGCTTCATTCCTCCCTTGCTCTTTCACCTTTTCAAGCATCTGACCTTTCGCATTTTATGTACACATATCTTAATTCTTATATCCCATTAGCATCAATGGCATTACAAAGAAAGAATGCTACACGGTCCTCTTCAAGAAAGCGAGTCAATTCCCTATCCCAGCCGTCTACAACAGAGTTCCAAGAGGTCGATGTCTCAACCACCAAACCTATCAACTATATTTGAGCTTCAGACTCCTACCCAGCCTG
>JAHQZX020005594.1:0-19278 GCA_019804575.2 Pseudotulostoma volvatum
TGATTTCATCCGGAAATATGGGGATCTATACTATTGCCGGGACCCAAGGCGTCTTCCCGTTTGTTCCGTCAATGTACCCAACCTTGTTCATCTGGCCTCGCAATCCGAGACTACGGGCCTGCTAGATACTGGTGGCAATTTCCTATGGAGCGCTATTGCGGGATTATAAACCAATGGCCCGGTCCAAGTCTCAGCTGAGTATGAGTCTGGCAAATGGAGTGATTGCAGCTGAGCTTCTTCACCACGTTCGGTTTACATGGAGGTAAAGCGGCAACTGGATCACACCTATCCTGTGTTCCTTGATCTTGATCTTATCCAAGTAGCAGGGCTGTCAGCTTTTGCGCGGCGGCGCCTGTTTGAGTATTTTATCTAAAGGCAACAATGTCAAAGTCAAATGCTATAAACGATGTCAGGTAAAAATCAAGAACTAACAATTGGTTCGGTGAAATCTTAGTGTAATAGCGATACCGGCCGGCGGAATAACCGAATATGTTACTAGGTCCTAGGCCGGCTACCGTTCATGTTTGCGATGGTACTTTATTTTACTGAAGTCTACTATTCACAAGACCGGTTTCTCGCCTGGGTTCGCTTGTACGAGGACATCGATATAGACCGTTTGAAGCGCGTCGCTAGCTTCGGTCGAGAAGGCCGTTATCGCTGGATAGAGATCGCCTGGATCAAGTCCCTATTCGACATCATTAGAGATGGCGGTGTTAACCTTATTGTGACCGACGTGAATCTCTTTGACTAGGTTCGTTACTGTACCTACTGTTATTGAATGTTTAACAATCACTGCTCGATCGGCTAATACTTATATCTTTAAAGACCAGGTTGGTATCTCAGCTCTCAGAATGCGCCCTGAAGACCCAGTGCAGCGATATTATTTCAGCTGGTATTAGAAACAGTGTTGGATCCGGCGAGGAGCTTCTATCACAAACACCGGGAACACGGGCAATACAACCGTACATTTGGAACAAGCATTGATAGGGAAAGATCTGTACAGAAGGAGAGAAGGGGAGAGATGGAAATGTAATAAAACTATAGAACAGTTTGCCAGTAGAGAGACAATGAAAATCTGTTAAAAATACATCAAGTGGCTTGTATTAGTACAGAGCATTCTGGTAGAGACACAATTAAACCATGATTATCATCACTCATGATAAAAGCGTATTTACTGCGAATGATGGAAAGCACTATGCTTGAGAAGACAGTACTTTCCTTCACCCCCAAAAGCAAAGGGAAAGGAATTAAGATTTCTGATTTCCTACCTTGGTCTCGCCTCAACCTCCCCTCACGCCCACAAGCCTGCCAGGAGGAGCTTCTAAACTCTGGGATACCACTGGAAGCAGTAGTTCTCTTTGAGAGATGGATATTGGGATGGGAAAATGTTTCTCAGTCAAGCAGCACTTGCACAACTGCGAGAATTTGTGCAGAGCGACGAAGTAGGCGCTCTTATGTTCCAAAGAAGTACTATCCCGATCATGCAAGCAAACAAAAGAATGAGTGCCAAGACTGTGAAAAGTTGCCGCCTAATGTATTCTAAAGATATGTTATTCGTCTGTTATATGAAATACCGTCGATTTGGTGCTAACTATCGATTTGCAGGTTGTTGTGCTCGCCGATTGCTCTCAAGACGACCTGACTTCATGGCACAGAAATGCGAAGTGGAAGAAAGGCCCCAAGGTCAATCTGGCACCCACCTCGTGATGTTTTATCCGGAATATCGCCCGGAGCTGAGTCATATTGAACGGTTCTGGTGCCATAGTAAGCAATTAGCCCGAAACAATTGCGACTATACCTTCGATGGATTGCATCAAACGGTTCCGACAGCGTTGAAAACCCAAACGATCTTAGGCAACTATAATAGCTGTATGCGCTTAATGGAGTTGTATCGGCAAGGAGTGGTGTACGGCACTGGCGAATGGAAGAAACTCACTTCACACCAGAAACCATACATTCTTGGTGAAGACCGTCAGATTAATGTTTTGTTATGGAGTTCTATAAATATTACCGTTGTGTTATCAGGTGACATCGCACGACTTGAAGACCCAGATTTCCTCAAATGGTCAACGCGCTAAAGGAACAGATAGTGAGTAATGTTGCTTTCTCTCAGTCTGTTTTGGGATCCATCAATTGACTCGTTTGTTGAATCAATTATATTCGTGAAGCTTCCTAGGGGCTAATCAAAAGACAAAAACAAAACAGGATTTCTGCAGCCAACGCCTCGCTGACATCTGCTTCCTGCCTGCATGAAAATAAAAGGCCACTGCATTTATTTAGTGTCGGTTGCCTTTTTGATGACTAGTATTTACTTGGTATTCCGGGTGATGCTTGTGGGTACGGTTCTCAACGCATTTCTTACCGTTCCTCCTTGGCCTCCTTCCGGAAAAGTGACCAAGCTCTCTATCGGGTCCAGTTGGCACTAGGGGAGTAGTAATAGTAGAGGGTTTCAAGGGAGGGAGAAACTCTTGTCATTGGCGAATCATGCCATGGCGACGAATTTAGCGATACCGGCATTGTGTAGAATATATATGGTAGATGATGCTTTTTTCATAAAATTCTTGTCAGCGTCCAGCCGCTTCAGTCGCGGGGCTGCCATCTAACAGGAAGTGATGGGTGGGTATGTGTGATTGCATCGCAGCTTGTCAGTCCTTTCATTCTCCTCCACTACCAGTACTAGATGTGTATGGTAATATCTCATGCTCTGCCTTTAGTAGCTGGTCCGCATGCCTTACGGAAATGTGGTACTATGTAAAAATGTAACTTAATCCTTGTTCTTGACATCTAGTTCTCTCTTTTTTCGGCTCCCGTGCCCACAACCTTTTATAACCCATTGCCCGCTTAGTCATCCGCCTCCTTGCTAAGTAGCTAGTGGATCGCGACAGTAGCGGACAGACAATATAGTACTAGTAGTAAACATTACATTGTTTTATATAGTTGTCACACCATTTGAATCTTTTAACAGCAGAATCAAGATTGGAAGGATTGAGAATCTCGGGGCTGATTGGATGACCGAATATACGTTACCTAGGTATTATCCGCCAAGAAGATCTGTAGACCTCAAATTAAAGAACCGAAGATGGAGGTAGCAGATGAAGTCGGTGGCAGCAAGGCGATTAAGGGGAAAAAGAGATTTATTAGGAGAGGAATTAAATGATGGTTGAATGGCATTAGTACACCAGAGCGCTTTTCGGAACTTGGAGCATACCGAATCATCCACACAGAAAGCATTCTCACAGCCCTCATGATCGAATCATTATTATATTTTCCTTCGCATGCTAACGTTCAGGGGCGATACACATAACCGTTGATAGTACAGATTTTGTTGCGTCCCAGCAAGCAATTATTCCTAACCTCAAGGGATATGGGGTGGCATTTTTCTTTCCTTTGCCTTCTACCTTCAAAATTTCCACACCTTTCCACCTTAAACATGGCATAGAAATAAATATATGATCCTCCATTTCAGGTCTACACAATCCGTCAATAGTGCAGCTTCATATTCCTCGAGGCTAGAAGGCTAGTGGTAGCGGACTTAAGCTTAGAGACTTTGATGGTCGCAAAAAGTGATAGCTCATTGAAGTTGTTTCGTAGGTAGGACAATCCTGCTACTTGTCCGGCACGTAGACTTTGGTCAATTCGCGAATACCACGAGGGCAAATGATCTCCATCTCTTCATCGCTATTGTTGGAGTGTTGTCTGCTACATACGGGGCTTCTCACCCTCGTACGTGGGTCAAACCATTCCCGAGAGAGTGGTGGAAGTTTTGCTTGAGGTTCACTACCGCCATAAGTTGTGCCGGCTCTTAAAGTATCCGAGTCCTTGGTCTGGTCTTGGGTCTGGGAGATAGAAGATGCTTTGGCGTTGTCGTAGCTGCGGAGAGGGAAGAAAGATAGAAAGCTTTGAATCAGAGACTCGAGCGTTCTTCCGCCAGCGAGTAGAGGGCCACAGCACGGGAGACAGGCCGCAATTATGGAGCAATTGGGCTCCAGAATCATGAAGATGAATTGCTTGGCCTGAGTTGCTGTTGATATGAGTATGCGTGACTAGCTTGGGCAGCATAGCAAGAATCACTCACAAACCATGCTACTGTCATTTATCATCACTGACAAAGAGGTCAGAGAGGTATGGAGGAGAATGAGTCGGACAATGGCTGTAAAGCAGCAGCTGTTAACATCTTTAGTAATCACACCGTAGTACGATGAACAAACATAACTCACAATGCACCAAGCCAGAAGATAAGCGTAATTGCGACCTTCTTTCGGGTAGATAGGTGAAGAGTGAAGATGATCGGAAGAGGATATATCAAGACGATAAAGTCAAATGCAATACTAGTGCCGATTTGAGCTAATCCGAGCTTAGCCGCATCGAAATACCGTTCAATATCCGCCCAAAGTGGATTAAGTGGATCGCCAATTAAGAGAATCAGCTGTGACGACATTATGATCAGACTTCCCGCATCGAGAATTTTGTACTCACCAAGAAAAAAACAATGCCCCATGCGCTCACTACGGCGATGCCGATCCAGGTGAATACTCTAAACTTGGGCGTTGAAAATATTCTCTTGTATAAGAGCAAGATCGAAATCTTTACCACGGACAAACTGACTTGGAGTATCAGACCCGAGACCTGGAGACATTGCAGCGATTTGAAAATCCCAATTATCGGGTTGACCTTATAATAGTTGACTCCAACTATGCTAGCAAAAACCCAAGCATTAACGCTTATCCCAAGTGTAGAGATCTGGCCGAAATCAGCCAAGAGACTTGTTGGCATGGCAAAATGCCTATACCCATGCTGCCACAATCCACCAGTCGTCTGCTTGGAGAACCAATTGAGCCATTTTCCGGGCTTTATAACGGAGCATGATTGAAGAAAGCGACAGAAGAGGAAAGACAACGGAAACAACGATGAGATTGGTACTCACGACCCCCGGTACCTTCGCATTTGACACGTCTGAAGCGTCGGAGGCCATTTTGCCCGTGACAAAGTAAAAAACTTCGGGGTAGGAACAGGAGCCCTTTAAAAGTGCTGTAGTGCCTCACAGGAATAGTCCGAGGGTATGAGTGAAATACATGAATCCAGATCTCCATGCCGGATCGTAGGATGGGCGCGCACTTGGAAGCTACACCCCATGCATGTGCTATAGCCAAGCTCCTCCATATTGATGACTGTTTCCTAATCCGTAACAAAACGATAATCGGAATAATCGTGCTGGTATTACTAGTAGCATGTATTATTAAAAGTGATGCGAGGCCGTCAGCACATCACAGCACTACCCAACGAAAAACTGTCTACTCGTAACGCGCTAACCATGATCGGTCATCGCACGGCCCCATGATCTGCACACGTGATACTCCACATGGTTCCCCACAAATCGGGAGCCGTGCGGGCCACTTGGCCATAACGGGATCTTAGATCCCACAACCTTCAGCGTGAGCTCGCTGCCAGAAAATTTCCTCTCCTTCAATCATCGTTCAGATTCTTTCACGAGTATCCTTAGGCATTGGCCCTAGCTCCAGGAATCCAAATACCTTAGGCCTGTTAAGTATAAATTTCTGGTTAATTAGCTTGCTAAGCCAAGCAAGCAAAGTTTAGAGTTAGGCTAAGTTAGTTAACTATCCTTAATCAGTTATAGTCAGCTGCGCTTAATCAAATCGAAGAAGCCGGCTTATTATTAACTTAATTCTAACCAACTACTAATACGTCTGAGAGACTTTGGTGCAGGGTTGTTCATATCTACATACATGTATGTCATATCATAGTAGAAATCGCTTGCCACCATCAATTTGGTGTGAGAAGATAATTTAGGGTACGGTGCCGCTAGTGGCTATCCCTCGCCCAGCTGATCATTTGCCGGCCTGCTCCACAATAATGATCAGGCTCTAGCCAGAGACTCCTCATTTCGAATATGGATGCTTCAAGTCGGCCAAGGCTACCTTAGCAAAACCTTTAGCCTCTGCAGTCAATTAGAGCTGTGTGAGTTTGCGCATATCCAAAGGAGACGATTGTCATCATTGGTGTAGAAGTTGGTGCCTGCAAGGGGTGCATGCGCTTAAGCCGATACCAGACTTTAGGTCTGCCTCGCAATGAGATAAACGGGCCACCTCACATCATTTGACCTTTACATATGTAGGAGATCATTATAAGCCGCTTCCTCAGGGTGGGCCCTAGTTCCCCATGACAGCTCGAGGCTCGGAACAAGAGTCGGACCAGAAAACCGGAACGACACTAGCTCAGGGGTGATCACATTGAGCAAGGAACTAGCTGTCAATTGAGGGCTGGAAACAGGGGCCAACAGTACATGGAGGCTTCCTCGAAGGATGCATGCCAGTACTACTAGCTCAAGACTGAGCATGCCGCAGCTATTTACTGTTTGCGAAGGATCGGCGTCCAGGAAATGGGGTTTTGTCGGTGTCGCTGGGCCAGCCCTAAGGTGTTAGTCCACCATCTACTCTTTAAATGACGGTCCCAGAGGGCTACAATTTGTGCATCAAGACTTTTTCTATGCAAAAAGGGCTAAGACCAATGCAGGAGAACAAGGATAAGGATCGCCGATAATCGGAAATCACCGGAGGGCCTCGGATTCCTCCGATGGACCGAAGTCGGTTAGGCGAGAGGGGAACGAAAAGATGTCAATCTGAAGGCCTAAAAAAGAGAGAAGACGGCGTTGAGTCTAAACGGATTCATAGAGCTCACCGTAGCCGAAAGGCCGCATGTGGACTGTTTTTTTTAAAAAAAAAAGAAAAGAAAGAAAAACCGAGCTGCTTTTGCTGGCCAGTGGCTTCTAATCTTCGAAATGAATTCTACCATGGAGCTCACCTAACCCGGTAAAATACTGAGAGCGAAATCGGTCCCTTATAAAGGGCTTTGCCCTAGCTAAAGAGTGCAGGTGCATCCTCGGCAGCTGAGAGTTATCTAATTACTGCCATTAAATATGTAGTTAACGGGGTAGTTAGCGGAGCTCCTTTAATTACGTTAAATTCATATAACCCTCGCTAACACTTTGATATACCAACTATTTTAAAAGACCTCTGGGGTTATCATAACGCGGGGATTCGTAGCTTGGCATGCTGGTAATCATTATGCAGCTCGTGGTCTGAGAGTTTGTAGGGGATCAGGACGTGTTGTTCATGCCAGGCTGAAGATCTTACCGCCTGGGATGGCAGAGGCTTTTGGCAATTCAATTGCTTCATGTTGGAAGCACTTGCCGGCTCAGATTAAGATGATAAGAAACCAGTAAGGGTTCCCTACGATTTTACCGGCACCGCTAGTAAACAATTGAGAGCCCTTTTCTACAGATAGAAGAGCAAAGAGATGACTCGTGACAGAGCTTGAAATTGAGGAAGGATGCCCCGTGGCAGCGAAGAAGGGATCAGAATGAGGCTGCTGCTCTTTCAGTAGTAGATGCTGTATGCAAGGCTGGAAGCAAAAGGAAAGAAGAGGGTGACGACTTCAAACTCCTCTTCTAGCTCAGGGCGCCATTCTTCAAGGGCTTTGATAATAGTTGAGTTCCTTATCGTAAATTCCGTAATTACACTCTTGAGGGCTGTTTCGCAGATAAGCTACCGGCCGCAATAATCCCAAGTCATCATACTGCGAAAGAACGCAGCCGCTAGCCTAGTTGGAGGCGTCAGTTTCGAGAACAACCTTTTTCCTGGGACCGAAACAAGCTAGAACAGGGGCGGCGGTAAGTGCTTGCTGCAAGGACCTAAACGCTGTCAAACCAGATTCGTTGAAACCCCAAGTACCCAATGATTCTAAAAGGGCAGTCAAAGGCTGAGTGATTGTCGAGAATCCTTTATTGACTCTCCGATAGAAATTAGCAAAATCAAGGAAAGACAGCAGCTCCTTGAGGCTACCCATGGGGTGATAGCCTCAACCTTTTTTGGGTTCATCTTGATACCCTCACTAGTGACAATAAGGCCAAGATACTTTGTCTCCTGGACGGTGAATCCATCACACTTGCTGATATCGATTTGGAGACCAGCTTTTTCCAAGGCAGCTAGAACCTCCTTGACGTGTTCTTTGTGTTCTCGAGTCTTGGAGTAGATGATGTCATCGAGGTAGGCTGAGGCGAATTTATCCGGAAACTCATGTAACACGCTGTTAATCAAGTGCTGGAAACTGGCCGGTGCATTCTGAAGGCCAAACGGCATAACAAGATACTCGAACAGCCCATAACGCGTAAGAGAACGCAGTCTTCCACTCCTCCCCTTCTGCCATCTAAAGTCGGTTGAAGGCGGCAATGACATCCAGTTTAGTATAGTGTCTTGCATTGCATAATGCGTTGAGAGCCTCGCAAATCAAAGGAATGGGTACCAATTCTTAGCCGCGAGGGCATTAAGCTCACAAACACGTACTCCGCCGCCTGGATTCTTGGCCAAAAAGAACTGGGGCAGTGGCTGGCGAAGTGCTGGCGCGGAAAAAGCCTTTCTGAAGATTATCATCAAGGTATGCTTTGATAACTTCGAGTTCGCGAGGGGACATTGGCCGGTTCTTCGCGCAAGGTAAACCAATTTTATCGGTCAAAGACATTAAGAAGAGGCTTCCTGTCGAATATTATGACTTCATTGATGTCTTCCTGCCCAAGGAAGCTGACGAGCTTTCTCCCTACCACCATTTTGACCATAGAATCTAACCGAAACCTGGCTCTGAGCCCCCTTTGGGGAAGATATCTATGTCTTCATCAGCAATTTTATTTAAGAAAAGCTTATCTTGATAGTCATCAATAAAAGGCCGGAAAGGGGCTGGAAATTTGTCTCGGAAATCCTTATTAACGGGGCTCGTAACTTAGTACCATTCGAAAGTCTTCCTTAGAGATATTGTGTACACAGTTAGTCTTCGGGAGAGGGAGCCGCGTAGAGGGGGAAGCCATGCGACCTGGGTTAATTAACTCCTTTTTGTAGTGCGTAACAAGGAAATGGCGCAGCTGCAATAAGCCTAATATCGAGGGTGCTGTCATTACTATCGCTGTCAACATTGACTGGAATAGGGTCTTTTGACCGCCTTGGCCTATGACAAGCATGTGGCTGCCGTTACCTAGCTACCCATCATGCAGAAAGCGGCTTCCCTGCAAGGTGAGACTGTGGTCTAGGAAGCTCCCTCGATCTTTCGGGTGGCATCGATACATTATCTGTGGGGCTTTGAGGATAGAGCGATCCCCGCCAGCTAATTGAAGGGGTAGGGGATAGGGAAGTTTGCGGCATTGTGCGAAGGACATGTCGATAAAGGCTACCGCTGATGCTCCCGAGTTAATTAGAGCTGGAACTTTCAGTAGATTGACTATTCGGTGAAAGCGAGATTTTCACATGTAGGAGTGACCTCTGTCGTTCAACGATACCTAGGAGCGAGGCGTGCCTAGTATACAGTGACGGTGTCCTATTAAGATGTCGCTACCTACAGGGACGACTCTTTTCCCGCAGGAGGCGTAAGGCTTGTCGGTGGAGTTGACGGTATGCCTGATGTAGAAGTCATGGGAACCGAGGACCCGGGAGTAATAGAGCCACCTGAACTTGATGGCCGCTACTACTAAATTGATAATAACTAGGGTAGTTGTTGTAATTTCCACGGGAACCGCCTCTATGTGATTAAAAAGCACCTCGCTGAGACCTGCTGTGACAACTTTATGCTGTTTGGCCTCGGGACAGTTGGCCCTTATATGGCTGGGCTTGCCGCAATAGAGACAGAGCCTCTGGATAACACGACGTGTACGCTCCTCTTGTGTGAGCCTCATTGAATCGAGATCCATCGGCTCCCCAACAAGTGGCGTGTAGATTGCTTGAGAGCATCGATGTTCTCTGGAAGCTTCACCGTGAGCGTCACCCACCCATTGTAGTCATCACCTGTTGGCTTCTCGATAATGGGGACTAAGGCCCGGCGCATCTCATAATTAACTTTACTCTTGAGGGAAGAGGCTTTAGCGCTGTCATTCCAGTTGACGTCGGCGAGTTTGAAAGTTTGAAACTCACCGAGGAAAACCAAGGATTGACCATCCTTCTAACACAGCTTTCGCAGCTCTCATTCGGCTATAGCCATACGGTCCGCAACGCCATACATCTTCTCCAGAGCCGTTACGACTTCAGCCCACACGTTGAACCCATGGCGAACATCTTCTGTTGCGGCCTTAACCCAGCTGTTAATATGGTTCCAAGCCGTGCCTCCAACACGACTCGCCACATATATAACTTTCTCTTTCTCTGTGGGCCAAAGTAGGCCATCTATACCCATTTTATCCCAATAACCGTCTTCCAGGCTCTAAAATTCTTCTGGCGAGCAGTCGTATCTTTGTTCTCGCCGGTGAATATCTCAGGGTCGCTAAGCCGGAGTTTTAGGTGAGGAAGGTTGAAGGTACGGGGTCGGGAAACGTTTGTTGGCCATTGAGAAGTCGGCAATATGAGCCTGGAGTGAGGCAACTTTATTGCTGAGCGTATTTACTTGTCTTTCAAGGCCGGCAGCTTGGTTGTCTGCGTCAGCGTTGGGACTCCACCAGACGGCTGAGAACTTGCTTCACGGAGGTCTGGGTTGTCGCCGCCTTTCTTAGGCCCGTTGAGAATGCCGGAGACGGTCCATCTTGAGCCGTCAGGTGCGTACAGAATATAAGATTTCATCAATTTAAGCGAATGGGGATTTGGGGGGATGAGTAGCATTGTAGGCTCCTCGGTTGAGCATGAGTTTGAAACTAGGAAGTCGAGACTGGGAACGTTAAGGCTGAGGACTTCAAACACTCCAGGACTGAACTTGACCGACACAGAAGATATAGGTAAATAGTACCGTTAGGTCACGTTACATACCAGGGGTTGGACCGGCCCTTTCTTGACTGTTCCCTCGAGGGCGTCTTGCCATGCAATGCTTCTCTCCATCGATGAGATCCGATAAGGCCGGGTCGTACCTCTTCGATATGCTACCCAGGGGTTCACAGCGCGGATTATTATTTGGGAAAGAGCATAACTCGCTCTGGAGAGGGCATTTACTTGGAGCCTCATATCGCGTATCGACAAGCTGGCATTTCCAAGAATTGTACATGTACGCATTCTGACCTTTCCCAGCGAGGCTCCTACCCATTGGAGCGTAGACAGCTGCATGAAAATTAGTGTGATAACATATAAATGATTAATTCCTGCTGCCGTTTCTTTGACGAACTCTGGTTGTTCATGCCTCCGACATTCAATATCCGGCTAGATCGTAACCAACCTCTTGCGGAATTGAGTACTTCGAGACGGATTTTAGCTGTGATTTTATGATTATTGAGTATGTATTTAGGAACGGTGCCCCCTTGTTCATTCCTCATTCGGGTTCTGCTTCAATTGGTGGAATCGCCGTGCTGGTCCTGAAACAGATGAAGGGTTATTATTTATCCCCGGTCTGGTCTCTTCCATGCAAGGATCTCTAGAAGCTCTGTTCGTTTGCACATTGCGAGCGATGTTTCGAACGGGTAGGTGCGATGAATCTCTTTGGGAAGGCTTGGGACATGAGAATAGGAGGCTAAAGACCCCGGTTTTTCAAGCGAAGCCAGCTAAAAAGTGCATGTACCGCACCATATTCATAGTAGGATAGCAGCGTAAAAGAAACGCCTACGTAGTCGTGTACGTATCGGTCCATAGTCCATCCATTACGAGTCACCATAATGCAGAGAGACCCTTGCATAATCCAGCTTAAGGGAAGGAAGAGAAGGTTTTTTCTCCCTTCCCCTGATCTACTTTACATAACCAACTATGTACCTAAGACTAGTAGAGGAGAGGGAGAGTTCTCGGCTAACTCTAGCCGCGTACAAGAGAAAAAGAAGTTCGGAGACCGTCTGCCTCTGGGACTTATCCTATCCGGGTTTAAGCACTTATTTAATAATTCTAATAAATTACAAATATTAGTACAAACTCTAGTTTAGGTCTAGGGAAGAGGCCTGAGGCGCTAAGGGAAGCACCGATCCAGACGTCATCGGATCGGAGGAGCTGGAGACCAGCCGAGACTGGCAGGGATCAAGAACCCCCTTCCCGATAGCAACCTGTGACGCTGCTATGATACCTCTTCTACTATCGTTAGTATATGCTTGGGCATCCATAAATTATCTTGCATTCGATCGTTCTGTTAGGTATTCACGCTCGATTGCTAGGTTTCAAATTATTACTTCAGGATAGAAAAGGGAAGGAATGGCACATGATATCGTTGGTATGTTTGATAACGAAGAGATCAAAAATGCCCCCCACGCTTACTACTCGAGTACTCTCTCTGACTCTCTCTCACTCTCTCTCTGATCTGATACAAGCGAACTATTATTGGAGCAAGGTTGATACCACCTTATGTGTAAATTATAATCATAAGAAAGTATCCACCAGGACTATAAAATGATGGTGCGGCTGGATCAACTTACAGGTAGAAAAAAAATAGCGTCAAACCGGCAGAGTTCGGTTGCATCACCTGCAAACGTAACAAGGGTTGTCGGCAGTAATCTTCTTTAGCGCTTACAGCCGTTCGTTCATAACTTCTTTGCAACGTCCTTTTACACCGCATTTGCGGACCATATCCTTATAATAATCCTCGTATTAATAAGTCTTTTATTATTTATATAACTTAGTTAGTTATGAATTATTATGATAGTTAAAAAGAAGCTATCATAGTTAGTCAGCTACCCTGGCTGACTCAGTCCGAATCGATCAGTCCAGTCGTGCTTCCCTAGAACCTATTCCGGCGACACCCGCCTGGGCGCACCGGTGGTTTTAGTTCGCTATCACGATATGATGTGATGAATCGAAAGACTCCTCTTGACGGAACGAACGTGCGCTCGAGATGCGTGTGAAGGACGGCCGGGTCATGCGACCTCCAATTTGGCTGTCTACTAATGGTCCCATGCGCGGTCAGGTCTTTGGGGGGGAGGCGGGGAAACCTCCAGGACTATGGTTTGTAGATGCAATGATTTGATTTGATACGATGCGATTCGGTGGTTTATGTATGTATGTATGTATGCTGGTAGTAGTCCGGGTATGTAAGTAGGTCGGGTGTGGTCAGGAACAAAATGCAGCATCTGGCGGTAATCTTCACCGACTGGGTGCAGAGAACGATGGCGCAACGGGAACAACGAGGGGGCTATGCTGCAGTTCGACCATCCATCCCTCCATCCATGAGAGTCGATCCTTTCAAGAGGATTCCGATTCCCAGTTGTAATCTCATAGGCCCGCTCTTTCTCCCTTTTTTGCCTTCCCCCAATGAACAAGGAATTAAAGGAAACGGTGAATGATGACATTGACAGAGCGTCATGGGATGATGATACCTTTATCTAATAAGCATTTACACCTCCATATCTCTCTAAATCCTGGAATAAAATCAACTTGTCTGTCGGGAGCATTATTGATATTATCACATCCATCCCTCAGTCATCTCGGGGTTCCTACGGTAAGCACCCAAAATGATCTTCAGGATCCCACGATGGGCAACAAGGAAAAGGGGAAGATCCCCCCCACAGTCGGCCGTCTGGTTGGATATGGGTACATCCACGCCCTCCTCTTTCGGTCTGATATACTCCCGACTAGTAGTAGTAAGTAGTCTAGAATCTAGATGTCATCGATGACACTTCTTCATTAATCAGCCAAGCCTCACCTATCAGGAACTGGCTGGTCCCCTCAGAGAGATTCAGGGTTCTGTGGAGCTGATGCAGACGTCATCGTGCCGGTGCTCTGATCTGTCCGTTTTCGGTGCGAGGATAGCCGGAGAACAAGAGGAGGAGAGGAGAGGAGAGGAGAGGAAAGAGAGGGAGTTTGGCCATTGTCTTTTTCCCTTCGAGATCGATCCTCTTCAATTTTTTTTTTTTGGTTTGGTTTGATTTCTATTTTTTAGCCGTCCGGGGGGGAATCTAGAGAGAAACTCTACAGGAAAACGGGTCGTTTCTTCCTCTTAAGCTCTTATGATTTATCCGAACTGACTCATCGGTCGGAAGCTGCACGCCCGGAACCACCTGAAAGGGGAGAAGAAGATGACACCGTCGTAAAGAATCAATCAGAAGAATGAATAAGAATCAGAACCTAAAGATCGGGAATCAGACAGAAATAATAATAAGTTAATGATAATAATAAACCTCCAACTGCATCCGGTCCGGCGCAGCCGCTCTAGACCCCCTTCATCATCTCCCCCCCTGCTGCTGTTCCAACGATGCCGTCGGGTCATTCAACATCGTTCACAGGTACCGGAATAATAATAATTTTATGATAATAATATAATATCAACCTATAATCCAACCAGGATTGCCAAGTAACGATACTAAATAAAAAGATGAAATCTTTAATTAAAAGGGTCTCGGGAGAGCTCCGACTCACATCCGGGTATCATTATCATCATCCTCATAAGGCAAACAGTCGTCCATCCCTGTGACTCTGACTTTGGTGAACCCTTTCTTCCGACTCCTTTCTATCTTGATCAGGGAAGTCTTGCATCTCGACCTTTCACATCCTGTAGCTCCTGCTCTCCCCCAAGAGGGACTGGATTTCCTCCTATGGTGATGGAACGGTGCAACGCATTGGATGAATGAGTGATGGAACAGCGTGGTGCATGAACGAGATCATAGCAGCTAGAGAGTCTCCAGTCGTGTCTAGATGTAAGTTGAGCAATAATAAGACAAAGAACCGAAAGAAAAGAGGACTGGAGGATAAAAGGAAAAGAACGAAGTCTCGAAGTCTCCTTTTTTGCCATCTCGGTCGATTTGCCTCTTTTTTTCGAATGGTGTTGGTGGAAAACATCATTCGCAATCATTAATTACATAAGTTGCTTCTCGGGTTGGCAAAAAAAAAAAAAAAAACAAAACAAAACAAAACAAAAAAGAGAGTTTTCCTTCCCTTCTTCCTTCTGTTCCTCTTTTCTTCTCTTGGGGGAAGTTGTTTCTGTTTCTGTTTCCATTTCTGTTTCCATTTCTGTTTCTGCGTTGGGCCATGATGACGGCGACCTACTTGGATCCTCATCGGGTACGGCAGAACCCTCCGATTCCGCTGACAGAAAATGACCAACTTTCCCGATCCTGCAGTCGTTCTCGGGACGAAGCGATCCGGTTATTTTCCCATCTAAATCTGCTGCGTTCAAGAACTGACCGCCGCCGCTCGTCGGTGTGTAGCACCCCGACGGGGGTCTCACCCACTCCGGACTTCACCCGGACAACTCGCAAAGAGTTGTCCGTCCTGTTGCAGAAGCTCTCGGGATCGCGCGAGAACGCGAAACGGCTGCTTCGTCTGGGGACTTCCATGAACTCGATCGTGGATTCCCCGACGACCCCTCGCGCGGTCTCCGAGATCAACTTGCCCCCGAGCGATGTGCAGATGGGATCCACAGACAATCCCGACCCGGTCAGCTCCCAGTCCCGATCATCGTCGGTCGCATCGATGGTTGGACGACGCACATCGCATGACCGCTCCGGCAGTCCAGCCTCTGATCTCTCTCCATCGTTCCCAGTCTTGCGAAACGAGAAAGTCGTCTCGACCGGCGTGGGCATCACCGTATCCATCGCCCTCGCGGAGCCAGCCCTCTTTCTGCCCGCCTACGATCACAGCGATCCTAGCACGAAGAAATCGGCCATTCTGCGAGGCTATCTCCATTTGAGGACTACCAAAGTCGTCAAGATCAAGAAAGTGTCGGTCTGCTTCCGTGGTCATGCACAGACGGACTGGCCCGATGGTAAGTAGCGCTCTACCTGCTCCAACCGGAACCTTTTCACTAATCCCTATTCTCCCAGGAATCCCCCCCAAAAAAACGAGCTACCATGACAAGCGGGATGTCGTTACCCATGGCTTAGTCTACCTAAATCTGGGAGAGCCTGCGCTGGTCCAGAACGACTACGGCGCCCATCGTTATCAATTAGCCAGGACAAGTTCGACGGTGACGACAAAGGAGTCCAAGAATGTGGGTGTGACAGCGACCACCCGAGAGCTTCTCTCCAAGGGTGGATCGGTGATCTTGGTGAGTGGCAACACTCCGAAAGAAATCAAGCGCCTCTCTCTCCCGGCGCACTCGTCACACAGTTCGAGCAAGAGCGATCCACCCAGCAGCACCCCGATCTCTGCGCAACGCACAACCCGACTCTTTCCCCCAGGTGACTATTTCTACGATTTCGAATTCCCCATTGATGGGTCCCTACCGGAGACGATCAAAACGGACCTAGCTTTTGTCAAGTATGATCTGGAAGCCGTCGTTGAACGCACAGGTGCTTTGCGGCCGAACCTCCTGGGCGCCGTGGAGGTGCCCGTCATCCGCACCCCTGCCGAAGGGTCCTTGGAGCAGGTCGAGCCCATTGCGATCTCCCGTAACTGGGAGGACCAGTTGCACTATGACATCGTGATCTCCGGGAAATCTTTTCCCCTAGGCTCCCAGATTCCGGTTGCTTTCAAGCTGACTCCGCTGGCCAAAGTGGGATGCCACCGGATCCGCGTGTATGTGACAGAAAATGTTCAGCATTGGACGTCAGATCGAACGGTTCATCGGCTCCAGCCCTCTAAGAAGATATTGCTTTTCGAGAAACGCGCTGGTATGCCGTCCGTCAGCATGTATCCTGGTAGCGTCGTCCGCGTCACTGCTGGCGGCGGCATCGGCTGGGACCACAGGGAGGCCGCCGCTCGAGGAATAGAGCAGGTTGACCGGACCAGTACGAGTCTGCTGGGGCACCTCGATAATGATATTGGTTCCGGGCCGACGGAAATGGAATTCAACGTACAGCTTCCCAGCTGCCAGGGGATGAAAACGAAGGATGAGTCGCAACGACTCCACTTTGATACTACCTATGAAAATATCCAGATCAATCATTGGATCAAGGTTGGTTTATTTTTTTTTTTTCTCAACTGTTTCTTTTTCCTCCTAATCGAGGGAAGTGAATAATAGGTCCAGGCCAATCATTCGCGTAAGATAACTAACTACGGCGTTACAGATTGTGATGCGTATGTCCAAGGTAGATGAGAGCAATCCGTCAAAGCGAAGACACTTCGAAATTTCCATCGATTCACCCTTCCACATCCTCTCCTGTATGGCTACCCAAGCCAATCTGTATCTTCCCGCGTACAGCTCTCCCTCGTCGGAGCCAGTGACCCTAGCGGATGAGTTCGAGTGCGGATGCCCTGGGGCGCCTGTGTCTCGGACCTCATACCACCAAAGACACCGTTCCTCTTCTGGCCGAGACGATCACCTCAACTGCTCGAGTACCACTTCTCTAAGCAATCCAGGATCTGAGACTTCACCCAGTTTCGCTGCAGGGGCCGGGGGACTTGCGCGCCCGGAACAAGCCCATTTAGCCCATGAACCCAACGAACGCGGGGCCCGACCGGTGCATCTCCTACGGGCACCCTCGTTTGCGCCCCCAGCATTCGAGGATGTGCCTCCCCCGCCGCCACTAGTCACGCCGCCTCCAGATTACACGTCAATTGTGGGTGATAGCGACCGGGAGGCCGTTCTCTCCGATTACTTTCAGCGGTTATCGAACTATGAGGACGAAGATGATGGTCGGGGTCGGGCCCGAGTGGATCTTCCCCTCACCCCTGGGCGCCGCGTTAATCGCAGTATGGACGTTCCACGCGACTGGGTTTAGCTCGGCGAGCCAACCGTACCTTATCCTCATCCTCATGCATTTTTTACGGCCGAACTTTGATGATCATGTATTTTCCGTCTATATGTACATATGTTGATGTTTAATCTTTTTTTTTATTCCTATTGTACCTACGTACGATCCGAATTCCGAAGCTGGGCCGTTTTTTTTTTCTCTCTCTCTTTCATGACGGGAAAATGCACCATAGACGGACGGATAGGCATGAGTATGCATTTGCAAGGATTGCAAAAAGTTGCAATAATGCTCTATCTCTTACATATTATCCACCTTGTCCCCTTCTTCTCCACTGGCCAGGGCTTCGCAATCAAGCGCGCTCTCGCTCGGTTCCCTGTCATCATCGTCGCACAAGTGCTGTTTTTTTTCCCCCTTATATATAACTGTGCTTGCTTGTCGTGCAAGCCTGTTTTGTTTTCAACTTCAGCTGATCCTGCGGCTAGACCTAGGGCTGATGAGATAGCGAGAGAATAGGACAGCGGCAGCAGATGTGTATATATATATATGCATACATATACAGACTTAAATACATCATATGTTTGAGCGCCCTCAAACGACGCTAGTTACCTTAGGTACTTCAATATCTATGTAATGACAATGATAAACGATTGCGACACGCGCTTGCCCTGTCTTGAGCTGGATAACACCCCTCCTTAAGAAAAGAGTCCGATCTCGAACTGCGGAGTAGAAATATCGTACTGTAAAGGGAGCCATAGAACGTTTTTGACCCTGAAAGGCCACCCAATGATTTCTCCCTATAAATACTCCATCATTCTTATTGGTTTGGAGTGGGTTGGACATGTATTGGTCATACCAAGGCTGGATATCGATGGATCCAACATTGGTTCTTAGATACGGACTGACTTTAGAAAAGTCCTGGTCGGGAACTTTTGCATCTCCGGTGGCCGAAGTCCGTTGCAGCAGTGCTCCAGTGGTGGTGTCCCGAGCTTGACTGCATTATCCTCATGATGCCAAATTAAATAATGACTCGATGCCAGGAGTCGACTGTCCGGGGAGAATGCCAGAGACGAAACATGACCTGGGAGGTCCTTAAAAAGTCCGCTTCAGTGCTCCGGTAGCAGTATACCATCGCTGGACCTCACTGTCGGGATAACCCGATGCTAGTAGTCGGTTATCCGGGGAGAATACTATGGACACAACATGGCCCGAATGGCCGTTGAGTATCTGTTGCAGCACACCAGAAGCAGTATCTCAGAGCTTGATTGTGCAATCACCGGTGGTACCAGATGCCAGTCAGTTGCCGGCCATCCAGCGCGAATGCCACACATCCGATGGAATCCAAGTTGCCCAAGAGAGTGTGTTGAAGCGCTCTGGCAGTAGCGGCATTCCGGAGCTTGACTGTTTTATCACGCGAACCTGATGCCAGTAGTTGTCCATCTAGAGAGACCGTGCGGTGCCATAGACAAACCGGAATCTGAATAGCCCCTAAATATCTTGTGGAACTTTTGTTTTGAACGACAAGCCTGAATTTCTCTCTTTAAATATTTATATACATAACTTTCATAGAAGCATAAACGGAGCATAACTAAGATAAATAATTATTGGTGATGATGACATCTGAGGCAATAATTATTGGTAATGATGTCATATATAACAATAATTATTAGAAACAAGACATCATGGAATGTGTTGGATGAACAGGGGTCAAGTAGTACTACTTGTGGGTTGGTCTGTAAATATTGAAGTGATTATTGATTCTCTAT
>JAHQZX020005595.1:0-19273 GCA_019804575.2 Pseudotulostoma volvatum
CTAAGAGAACAATAATCACTTCAATATTTACAGACCAACCCACAAGTAGTACTACTTGACCCCTGTTCATCCAACAGTGACACACGTCACAACACTGGCAGTAACTTGAAAAAAATGGAAAAAAGAGAAAAGAAAAGGGAAAGAAGAAAGAAGAAAAAAAACTCGCGACCAACCAATATCAATGACAATGCCATAGAACGTGTTGGAAGAGTACCAAGAGCGACAGTCTATGGGGCGCCTCGTTTGGCAGTGGGGCGTAGGGCATGTCATTCAGTGACGGGGTGGCGACCGTCGATTGTCCTTCTCTGTGTGATAGGGTTTGACAGCAGTGGTCCTAAAATTTGTTGGGCTGGCGGGTAATTCGACCTTACATGTTTCACTATCAACAGAGAGAAATGGGAAGGGGCCTTGCCGACCATCCCTCTCCCTCCAAACCAGGAAGAGGAAGTTAGAGTTCGGTGGGAGATAGTGGAGACGCATGGTGTTTGATCCGTTCTGCTGGCGCGGAGTGTCGTTTGTGTGTGTGGAGGCGTACTGATTATTGATGACAATGCCATAGAACGTCCATGTCATGGCAGTATCTCCAGTGAGGGTTTCGAGTTGTAGTAGAATAAGTGAAGGGGTTATCAGCCATGGGAGGAGTTGACTTCGTCAGGGAATGGTAGGCAGGGCGATCCGCTAAAGCCATTGCAAGATGTCGACCGTCGAGTGCTCCGAAAGACGTGGTGTCTTGGGGCTGAGAGTTGCTAATAGTCACAGATTCAATGTTGACAACCAGGACTTCGATTTCATCATCCAAACATGTTCGCCTGGACCATTGGCGTGACCTTCATAATTGGTAATGTATTGATCGATCCACTGATCAAAGCGCCATCTATTCCTCACATTCTTCCTTCGTGTGTCTGGAAGACCAACATCGCAGATTGAGCGTCGGTTGAACGGACGCAGGCAGAGCGTAGGTCTTAGTGAGGCTCAGGCGTACTTAAGTATAAGGAAATCTATACGCTAAATGACTACTACCTAGGTAGCCGGGTGATTAGAATTCTAGCCCCTTTCAGCTGACACCCAACACTAATTGCTAATTGTGTATAGTGTCCCTCAGGCCCCAAAAATTTGCGCGACCTCGCTGATGCGGCAGCCAAAAAATCTCCTATAGCAACCCAACCATCTCCTGTAAACAATTCTCGGATAAGCAAAAATCTCATTGTCACCATGGAAATATATTTCTATTAAATCTATTTTACGCCCGATTCGGGTCCCTTTTGGGGCCATGCAGGCAGCGCACTCTCTAGTTAGGACAAAACTCACGTCTCGCGCGGGAAAACCTAGGTCTCCTTATATGCCGGTGCACTGAGGCCACCTGTGTTCCCTCCTCCGACTTCACATATCCTTGGTGACCACTGTGCCCATATGCCAGCTATGGGAGAAGCCTCATCATCCTCCGCCTAACCCCCAGTTGGAAATATACGGAATACTATCTTCGTTGTGGCTCCACGACTCTCAAAGCAACAACATGCCCTCACTAGAGAGTTGATACCCTGGAATATACAACGACCAGGATATCGCCATTGCGACATTGTACCAAGCGTACAATCCGTCGTCATCGATGGGACCTGCGTCCATTTGGATCGCCGAATAAGGGAGGTCGTGATCCAGTTCTCACGAAGCCGATGGTTGCGGCTTTAATCAGCCATCTCCTAGAGAAACCAGACCCTTATCTGGACGAGATGGCTTGGTTCTTATGGGATGAATTTAACGTGGCCGTCTCCTCAACAACTATTTCAAGAGCCTTGCACTATGGTCTAAGAAACAAGTAAGGTGCAACGTCCTACTGCTGAATGTGTACTTCCCCTTAATTTTTTTCAATATTTAGGCAAGGAAGATTGCCGCAGCCCGGAACTTCACCCTTCGAATATACTACTAATATAAGATTAGCACTTTCCAAGCAAATCAATTCATTTTCATGAATGAATCCGGTACTGATTGTATCGGTTTTTGAAAAGCAGCATGGTGGCTTCGTGGGATAGCTCCGATCCAATACCAAGCGCTTAGCTGTGGCAAGCGGTGGCAGATACTGCCTGCCTATACCACTGATGGCGTTTTGTCCTATTCGGGTCCTTCCAAAGTGCAACCCATTCCCTGCCAAAAAATCGGTTGTTGTAGTAGACAACGCTTCCTTCCATCACGCTGAGCGGATTCAAGAAATGTGCGCAGAGGCTGGTGCTAAGCTCGTTTACCTAGAATACTTGTCTTATAATAAGAAATTAATCCCCAATCACCGATATATATTTACCTTA
Source organism: Pseudotulostoma volvatum (assembly GCA_019804575.2). Lineage (NCBI taxonomy): Eukaryota > Fungi > Ascomycota > Eurotiomycetes > Eurotiales > Elaphomycetaceae > Pseudotulostoma > Pseudotulostoma volvatum. The sequence continues at coordinate 2,298 of JAHQZX020005595.1, forward strand.
AACTCTTTTATAAAAGAAGCGTGCAGTATATACAATCTTACAAATATGGAAGACAGAAAGGGAGTAATCTATATTTTATAATATACCTAACACAGGATAAAATTAATAGCTCACATTATTAGTAACCTGCCCAAGATAGGCTAAGAAATCCTCATCCAAGGCAGACTCATCCTACACTTTGGAAGGACCCGAATTCTATAAATGACTCGAATCTCGCCATGTCGGTTGCACCGTGGTAGATATCGTAGGACAAAACGCCATCAGTAGTATAGGCAGGCAGTATCTGCCACCGCTTGCCACAGCTAAGCGCTTGGTATTGGATCGGAGCTATCCCACGAAGCCACCATGCTGCTTTTCAAAAACCGATACAATCAGTACCGGATTCATTCATGAAAATGAATTGATTTGCTTGGAAAGTGCTAATCTTATATTAGTAGTATATTCGAAGGGTGAAGTTCCGGGCTGCGGCAATCTTCCTTGCCTAAATATTGAAAAAAATTAAGGGGAAGTACACATTCAGCAGTAGGACGTTGCACCTTACTTGTTTCTTAGACCATAGTGCAAGGCTCTTGAAATAGTTGTTGAGGAGACGGCCACGTTAAATTCATCCCATAAGAACCAAGCCATCTCGTCCAGATAAGGGTCTGGTTTCTCTAGGAGATGGCTGATTAAAGCCGCAACCATCGGCTTCGTTGAGAACTAGATCACAACCTCCCTTGTTCGGCAATCCGAATGGACTGTCGAAAACACGTAGGTTCCATCGATGACGACGGATTGTACGCTTAGTACAGTACAATGTCGCAATGGCGATATCCTAGTTGTTGTATATTCCAGAGAGTATCAACTCTTTAGTGAGGGCATGCTGTTACTTTGAGAGTCGTGGAGCCATAATGAATATAGTGTTCCATATATTTCTACGAAGATTTTTGCTTATCCGAGGATTATTTACGGGAGATGGTTGAGTTGCTATGGGAGCTCTTTCGCTGTGGTGAGGGCTGCGCGTGCGCAAATTTTTGGACACCGTTTACGCAAAAAGCTGTAACACCTCCAGTGGTGTGCCCATCTTTTGGACATACTGTTCGCGACCTGTGTAATCACCAATCAATCGGCAAGCTATATTCTATCTAGGATAGCTATACTGGACAGCATTGCTTCAGAAAACATATGAACCTCTTTAGCAGAGGACACTATTAGTATTAACAGAAATGGTGCCTTCTACTCTCTCCGATGCTATGCTATGATCGGGTAGTGTTAGATATACTACTTATCCGTGGTCGAGATTTCAGAATAAGTGAGACTGTGATAATCCACTCCGATTTTTAATATAAAATAAATATGCCGATAATGCTTGGATTCAAGGTTCTTTCGGTATGGCCATTTTTGTGCTTGAGAAGCACCATCGTCTTTCCCAAGCTACGCTGCTACGGTTCTCCTTGACCCGTCAAAGAATGAAAAATGTATACTCAAAATATGGAATCTTCTCCGAGATGCGTTGGGAAATTGGGCCAGGTGAAGGAATTTTAGGATATGAAATACAACTTTCGATTTTTAGCCATTTCCGAAGAGTCAGGGTCCAGGGACACGGTCCAACATCAGACGGGGGTGAAAGCGAAAGCAAACTAAAAGGGACGATCATATTCAGCCCGTTTTCGGGAGTCCCATGAGGAAGAAAGACAGTATCATGGAGAAGCGCACGGCTCATGCCGGGGGGATGTGGAGATTATGATCCCAGAAGCCTAATACCGCCAGAGGAAATGGAAGAATTGAATTTCCGGATTCCAGAACCGGATTTGTCAAGTGTGCATGTACATACATGTACCTAGTAATTAATAATGATCAGGTGACTCTGGCGATGAGAACAAATACTTTGGAACCGGTTTTCTTCTATTTATTAGATTTACTCTGTTGTTTATATATATATCGTGTGTATCGGCATCTTGCCAATTTCGCACCGTGAGGAGGCTCAGCCGAATGCATTCGTGGGCCCTCAGCAGCGAGGAAATATATGTATGGTATGAAAACAGGAATGAATATAAGCAGCACCCTAGCGGTATTTCTATGATACAATCTTTTGGATAATAACTTGATTATTGTGTGCTTCAGACTTTGTCTATTTCTCGAGGCTCTTATCATATAACCATATGTACTAATATTGTATTCTAGTATAATTTAAAGCTCAATCGATAGTACTCCTTCAACTAGTGCCATAGATATAAATGAACAAGCTCTAGGTGGAGTATGTACGACTAAGGGTTCGGTTCAGTACAGGTAGGTGTGTTCTTTTGCCGTCCGAGCTTGCTGAGATAATGAGACCCGTGTTTGATCATTCAAGAGGTTAATAGTAACAATAAAAATGGTAGGTTCTAGGTACTACATATCATTTGGAGATCCTATATATATATATATATATATGTAGGCAGCAATTATTATATATAGTATTGGGAGGGCAGCATTATTACTAGATTATAATATTGGCACCTCCATAGTAGTAGCTAAGAAGCCACCATGGATTAATGCTAGCTAAGAGAATTGGCCGTAAAGGTTCCATCATTTGTATATAGGACCGTAACTGCCTAACAACCGGTATATACAAACAAACACATTACTATTATATTACTATTATATAGTAGCAAGGTGGTTACTGACATCATTACATTCACGACCAAAGGGTCTAGAAGAAATATTGACCATGGTCCCTAGTCTTTCAACCGGAGTTCCAGGAGAGAAGATGGTCAAAGGTTTGATAAAATGATTCTCGGTATTTGGGAAGTGCTATGTCAGGGCGAAAGACAATGGCAGGAGGAACCTTCCTGTGGCGTTCCTGCAATTCGAAGTTTGCCATATTCCATTTGCCCACCCTTTTATTCAAGTTTTGCCTGCTAAGAGGTCGAACAGAAGATCGAGGAGGTGCAGGCGGCCCTGATGCACAATGGGCAGATACAGTTGCATGACCGCCCTCTTAGGGTTGAGTTGGCAAAAGGGAGACACAAGACGAAGCATCCCAAGCACGAATTTTCCATAATGGTCTCTGACCTTCAATGTATCACTCTAGGGACTGCTTCCCTCCCCTACCATTCCCTTGCACCAATGACCGCAAAAGATGTCTTCAAGGCTCTCGTTGACCGGGGCCCGTTAGAGTCTTGCGCCCTTGAACCGGTCATCCTGGGGAGTAACTGGCACGGCGGTTTTAATTGCACGACGATTTGCATCGTCACACTCGCTTTTGTTGATGATTGTAAAGACACTATCAAGGCAAGTGTCGCTTCTGTTGTAGCCATCTCAGAAGGTTCTCTAACATTAAGAAGCATTTCCAAAATAGCGTCAAGTACGAAATGAAACCCCTTCCCGTGGATGGAAATCCGCTCCCATCCTGGCCACCTACTCTCTCTCCCGCTCCAACCAAAGTCAACTTCAGCAGGCCCTCCGAGTCCTTGCCTAGCTCACCGCAAACCTCTACTACTGTCGAGAAGGATCTAGTAGCAAGGGAGCGGTATCCGCCCGAATCTCAATCCATATCTGGGCGCAGGGTTGAGCGGGCTGTCCGTGAGATGGCGCGAGAACGAGGCATTGATCTCAGCGAGGAGGGATTGCTAGAAGTTGCCAGGGACCTTCAGGAAGAATGGAAGGGTAAAACCCTATTGGAGTAGACAACTGTCGGGACTGCCGAGCGAGAGATCCTTAGGATGGTAATTGAGAGATCCAGGAACTGAGGTCTTTTCTTTTGACTCATCAGTGGCATTATTTATCGCGCGTTCATTAGAAGGTTTCCTGAGTGCCAGTGTTTCGCTTTTCACTCCTTTCTCTATGAGTTCCTTCTTTTCCAGTCTATTTATTCCTCAAGAGATAAGGTCATTCATATGGGTCGCATGTCTGATGTTTGCATGATACCTCACGATTGTCCAGCGCTCTTCTGTGCTTTCCAACACATGTACCTGAGGTTAAGGTAGCGCCCGTCTCTTATTAGAGAACAATCGACATCAAGGAACACGCTTTGTAGTTCAAGAAGTATTACACAGGAATGGACGCGGTCAACCAGATTAACGGATGCACAATTTTCATGCAGAGATAGCGTGTGAAAAGTAAAAAAAAGGAATCAAGTAATTTCACTGAAACGATTAGGGATGGATAGTGAGTTTGTCAAAACGCGGTGAAAAGCAGTATTCGGGCTTCAATGAATGAATTGGCTGCATTCAGAACTGTTTATGCTTCTTCCCCAAAGGGTAGTAAGGCGTCATTTATCTATTGATGGTGAGATATCTTCACAATACATTCTGATATACCAGATAATTATAGGGAGTCATGGAAGAAATTTGATATGCGACGAACATGAACAGCCAAGCCTCAGGAGTATATATAAACTAAAAAATAGCATAAGCCCGCGGAAGAAGCAGCTAAAAAGTGAGAACATGACAGGGGGTGGAATGAGGCACGAGAAACCATTAAGCCGTGAATAAATGTATGATATCGGATGACGCTGTTGATGGATGGAAACAACCTTCGGTTTCCAGATCCCCAAACGGTATACCAGAGATACCAGGAACTTCTAGCAAGCCGTCCTCGCCGAGATTGGTGCCTTGTTCTTGCGCCATCTCACGGAGAACTTGTTCAATCCTGAGATATCCATTGAGATCCGAACGGACGTAGGTTCCTTTGCTAGATCCTCCTTGATAGTAGTAGAGGTTTGTGGTGAGCTGGGAAAGGGCTTAGACAGCTTGTTAAAGTTAACCTTGATAGAAGTAGGAGAGAGAATGGCGAGGAAGACATTATCCACAGGAAGGAGTTTCATTTCATACTTAACGCTATTTTCTAAATGCTATTTAATGTTAGAGTCTCCTCAAGGGGCAGTGACAAAATCAATACTTGCTTTTCTACCGTCCCTGCAATCGTCAACGAATATCATGCGTGCGATCAAAACCGTGGCTCTCGACTTGCAGCGTAAAATCCTAGCGGAGGGGTTTGAAGACACCCTTGCACGCAAGAGGGTGGTGAGAAAATGAAGCAGTTCCTAAGAGAAGATAACCGGTTTCATCTTGCATAATCAGTATGTATGTGCCTGAAAGATATAATGTGGATTTTGTAACTTCCATTTTCTTAGGCTAGACGCACAGCGAGGGGGAGTTATGAAGTGTTGAGTGTATGTTGACGCAGTTTGAAACCTAAAACGTCTGTGGAGAGACTCTAGATATGGCTCTAGTTCCTTTTTTTCCCCGGTATATAACTCCCGATGATATCATATCTGAGTTATTATGTGCGGATGGAGAGACTGATAGATGTATGTATATGACATATCATAAAAGGTGCGGGTGCCTGAGCTTCAAAGCACCAAACTGACCGCTGTTCATTAGGTAATTGTACCGAGTATTGGCCGACCCGACGATTTCTTAACACCCCAATAATCTCTAGCACTCTTATAAACGACCAATTGATGAATTACACAGGCCTGAGGAGTTCGAGTCTGCCCGTCAAGGTCTGCCACTGATCAGAGGATTGGCAGCACAATATTAGTTATTGTTTACCGGCCTTTCACCCCACCTTACAGACGCCATAATAAGTGAGGATCTTTATGTTACTAATCATATAAGCAAGCCGACAAGACTGAAAATGTTAGAGTAATGGACCGAACTGAGTGAGAGTCAAGTGAGAGTCAGGTGACGGCGGAGAAACTCTTTCTCCGGTGCCGGAGTGAATATCATCGCACAAACCCAAACCCTTTGGAAATAAAACTCGGCCATACGGCAACAGATTCACGACCAGGAAGAGTCTAATCAAATTTTCTCCCACTTTATCTCAGAGGGCCAGTCACAATGGGAAAAGTCCACGGAAGTCTTGCACGCGCAGGTAGCGCTTCTGTCGTCCGAAAGACCGTAATGGTTAATAGCTAACAACTTGAACCTATGACAGGCAAGGTCAAGAGCCAGACGCCCAAGGTTGCTAACATTTATTTTTGTCTCTTCGGTTTCTCTAGTAGCGATGCTGATCGATCTAGGTTGAGAGAACGGAGAAGCCGAAGACACCCAAGGGCCGCGCTCGCAAGAGAATTCTCTACACTCGTCGATTTGTGAACGTCGCCTTGACCGGTGGCAAGCGCAAGGTATACAAATTTCTATGATGATTGTGCATGAAAGGCGACTTACATTGCCTAGATGAATCCAAATCCAACTTCCTAATGGCCGCAACTAGAATCTCTTCGACTGCTTTTGTGATCAAGGATGATTTGATAGTTTCGGTGTAAATAATGTATTACACTGGCACCATACTAGCATTCGAATCACCTTCCTTTACTTCTGCTTCTCCATAAAGTGGTTCAACAGGATGGCCCCTTTGTATGTTTTTGATGGAGTGATGGCATTTAAAATGGTTATGTAGGGTTATGAAATTTTTACGTCGGGGCGACATATTTTGACCGGTGGCTTCATTTTAGCAGGTACCCATATTCTTATTATTCAATCCTTAACGTCTGTACTGAGCCTTTCGACTATAACGAACACACGATTCATGAGTTGACACCCTTAGCCTAGTCCCCTACTTAAGTAGTTCCCGATCTGCCGCCTTTTCCTCATCTCAGCTCGCCTAACAACAGCGGGGCTTTATACATCTTCCATCCTCGGTGTTGATCGCCATATGCCACCCACAGACTGCTCCCTGCCGTCCCTTCTAGTGCTTCTAACCCTAGTTCATTATCCCTTCGGGCTCTACCCACCCCCTATCCGGGTCCTTTCAACTATGATATATACCCGATTTACGAGTCTTACTAACCGTCATTGTCACTGACGCCTAACAAATCGCCTAGAGTCAAGCTCGAAATTCTATTCCCTATGTAGAGCATACATACCAAGGTTGAAGAGCCTATAAAAGATGTTTCCAAGCCACTCCTAGTCATCGTCAGAAATCACAATACGGTCCGGGACAAAGCCCCCGCCACGAATATCAGCCTCACTGCTGCCAGTGACGTCGCTTGCGATTATATTCTCACCTTTCGTACTGCTGCTGCAGTATCTTGACCACCCGTGCTGGCAAGCTGGGTGTGTGTGGATCCCAGAGTGCCGAATTCGTGGACGGCATCAACCTGCACAGGATCTTGTGATAGGATAGGTCCAACACTGATTAATAGGTTAGCTCATAATGGGATTACCGCAGTGCCGGTTCCCTTGGTTTTTTGGGGCTTTGATGCATTGGCCCCTGCCCGCCGCTTCTCGCTTTCTAGGAGTTGGTCTCAACCTTGCTGGGATAGGGAGCTGCGCTACCGCTGCCAACCGCCCTGCCGGCACCACTAATGCATACAGCATACTGATCCTTTGGCCCGGGTGCTACGCCCGCTGTAACTTACTGCAATAATTAATGACCTTTCTATTCACTCGGTGAGAGTTGTATATCGTCTAGCTGAAGATGCGCCCCCACCGCGAGAATGAGTAACCTTTCCAGCATTCTTTCGCCAGCAAATAACCATCGGCTCACTCGCAGTCTCAATCGGATCGGGCACGGAGCCTGTAGATGCTCGCTGCATATAGCAACCACGGCCCCGATCATATAACCAATGAGGATGAATTTTCCCCGGGTCAATTGACTGGAAATAAACATTCCCCTTCCCACCCTTTCGCATCAGGCTCCAAAGATAGTGGTCGAATGGTAGACTCTAGCACATAGGATAAATGCAGGTAATATGGGCAATGAATTAAGCCTTCCTCTTTTCGCAGTTAAATGGCCTGAGCCTGTATTCTGCTTAACGCAAAATTTGCGACCGAAGCCAACTAGGTCGACTTGCGCCGCTACTGGAATTCGAGATTTTGACGCTGCTGTTTTGTTTATGCTGGTTATTCCAGAATCGCATTGAGGCTAGCGACCAGAAGATATTGCAGGCATACATTCAAGTTGGGAGTCTACGTGTCCTAAATCCTTACTCTCTCTAACCTACTCTTATTAACCATAATTTTGAGTTCCAATATGGGGCTTTCAGATGTCTAAGGGAGTAGAATTTCGGGCTTGATTTTAGGCCATTTATTCGGCGTCAGCAGTAATGACGGTGAGTGAGTTGAGTAACCATTTCAGAAAGTCCCTCTTCATCCCTCAGTACCTATCTCGGGGTCACCGTGCTTGGCACTCCCGAAAACCATGTCAAAAGAGACTCTAGCGACAGGGTCGCTAGTCAACGCCAGCGAGAGATTATTACAGTCAATTAGAAGAACTGTAAATGGCTTGTAGGTCTAATATACAAGGCTATGAGAGGTGTAGTGATACCAAGGCCTGGCAACTCTGCCTTGGAGAGCAATCTTATCTCGGGTTTTCTTCTCGAATTGGATGCAACATTTTCAACCAACAAGCTCGGCATGTTACTGATTCAATTCGTTGGAATTACGCATCACGAGAAATCATTTCCTGCGGCCTTCAGTCACTGCATTCCTGAGTCGAAAATTGCGTTTAAGTTCCCCATTAACACTTTCCTCTCAATCTTTTTCGGCGATGAAGCTCCCGAGCCAAGAGTTGTACTGCCAGATCAAGCTGAAGGCTTGTTGGCGAGCTTCCCTAATGAGATTCCTAGCGCTGTCTCACAGCTTTGCGAGTGGTACGTTGTCGAGAACTTCAGGGCTCATTTAAAAGCGAAATACTCGAAGGAGGAAAGAGAGGCGATGCGCAATCTCGCATGGGAGCATTTTAAGGCAGAAGGAAGCCCCAAAGTAGTTGAAAAGGCATGCAATGAGCCGTATGGCCGTCTATCATTGACATCAGTACAATGTCTGGAGGAGAGATGGTTGCCGAAGGAAAACCGCGTAGTGAGATATTACACCAAAGGGTTACCGAATCTTGGCTGCCATACGACTCAGAGAGCAGAAAGAACGCATCCGGCCATGAAGCAGTTGCTTAATCGTCAACTTGCTGTCAAGCGTATTATCGTCTCGACAAGGTCTATACTGAAGAATATTGTCAAGGAGGAAGGAAGGGATAAGTTATATTGCGAGTGCGCGAGTCTTAGATCGTATGGCTCTCAGGAATGTCATTGGCAAGATCAGCGTTAACGCCATCAAGAAGATCAAAAAGGAATGGGAGAAAGCAACAAGCAATCTTAGTGAAGACCATGACGGAAACGAGACTCTGTGCCCTGGGGATTGTAAAGCAACTGTTCGGGTTGGTCTTCCATGCAGTCCACAAATTGATGACGGCAGCCATTTGTGGTATTCCTTTTCTTATATCTCTTGTCCACCCGCGCTGGTGGCTCGAAGGCCCCGAATTCGCGCCTGTGTCATGGAAGCCCTGATATTACGACGAAATCATTGAATATAGCACGGCTAGTCCGATAACCGTTACCCTCGGAAATTCAAATCCCATGATAGCACCATGAGGCGAGATATGACCGCCGTCGAAGCGCTTGAGAGGGATACAGCTAGAGAGAAGAGAGAGGCACAAGTGAGGACTAAGAAGAGTGCTAGAGAAAGAAGGGCCTCGGAAACACCAATCAATGCTATTGAAAAAACCGGAGTAGTAACGGGGCAGACAATGATTAGCGTCGAACACGTAGCTTTGCAGGCAGAGGATGTCACTGCAGCAACTGGCCCTGCAGCTAGGAGGTGACGGTGAGCTCCAGCTGCCAACTATAGGCAACTGGCCGGGTTGACGACATGTAACAAGCAAGCGCACGAGGGAGAAGCAGAAGTCCGAGGAAAGAAACCAGAAGAGAAAAAACAAGACGTATCAATGCGGAAATCGCAGATTGTAGGACTATGAACAGTACTATTTATGGTATCTGGGTAGTCACCTGAATGATTCCAATCTACTACTCTTCATCAGATCTCATGACGGTCTCGATCGGAGGGAGGTGGCATTATGGAGTGGGGGGTTGCCTAGACATCCCATCGGGTAATATGGTAATATGTAGTCATATCATACGTAGTATGATGTAAAATAATCAATCGCGAAATCAACCATGTCCCCTTCTACTAGTACTTCCTCGTCGCCATCAACAACCGGCTGGTTTCAGAAGACCTTCTCGCTACCATCCTGCCCCCGGGGATCGTATCTCATCACCGATCATGTGTTATCACAGTTGCCAGAATTGCGCGACTACCGGGTCGGCTTGCTGACCCTGTTCATCAAACATACAAGCTGCGCGCTGTCACTGAATGAGAATTGGGATGAGGATGTTCGGGAAGATATGAGCGATGCGATGGATCGATTGGTGCCGATGGATCTAAAAGGGACACTCTATAGACATAATGCGGAAGGGAGTGATGATATGCCGGTTTGTTCCTCTCTCCTTGACTTGAGCCTCTAAACTATCTGAGCCTGTCTCTCTCCATTTCTCCTGTTTCACAAAATGACTCCTCTTCTACTTTCACTGATTTACAAGGGAGAAAAGAAAATAAACTGAGTGAGTGATTGAAGGGTGAAGTTTTGTGATTAACAGGGCTTCCTTATCACAGGCACATATCAAAGCTGCCCTCATCGGCGCTTCCGTTACGATTCCTATCACCAATGGCCGTTTGGCGACTGGCACCTGGCAGGGTATCTGGTACCTTGAGTTCCGTACCAGCACACACAGAAGAGAAGTCATTGCCACAATTCAGGGAGAGAAGTCATAACAGCCCTATCCTATTTAAGGGGGATGTATCCCGTTGCTACCCATGCACCCTACTAGTCCTAGCATGTATTGTTGCGCGAGGTTGTCGTAAGTCAATCTATTGTTGATGGTAGGGAGGGATAGAAAAAAGGAAAAGAATAAAGGAATAGGGATGAAGCAACGCTGCCTGGATTCCGATTCCAACTGAGTTCCGAGAAGAAGTCTGAAAGGTTGTCGCCTGTTATGGACCATGGTGTTTATATGTTCCTGATGAGTATGCGGTCGGCCACTTTTCCTTCAAGCATCTAAGATTATTATCCATACTGAAGCCTGTTGAATCCCATAATACATTGGAGGGCCGTGAGTTTGAAGCCCGTGACTTCACAGGGTCTATCGAATTCATTGAACCTTTTCACTATAGCATCCGTGTCTATATTCAGCCTGCTTTCCTTTCGGCCTGGGAAAAATATATATACATGAAACTGCTGAGTCAATTCAGATTCAGAACAGAAGGAAATAAGGTCATCGATGCCAAGGTGAACTACTCAATGAAGAGTCGTAGCGAGTATTATAACACAATGCTCTGTCTCTACTTAAAAGTCCGACTGCGTTTCGTTTACTTAGGCGGGATCACCAGTGGGTTCTAGCGGGTAGGTGGTAGAAGGGAGTGACTCAAGGAACTTGCGATGCTGCTCATGAGCCTGAAATGAAGACACCATTAGTGGTAATAATGTAACGACAAGAACCACGTTCTAGAAATAGCGTCTGAGGGTATAAGGTAGACATACATATGGTAGGCCGCAGTATGTGCAATAACATATCTGGGGCTTGTCGACGTTGATGAAGATTCTGGGGTGGCCCATTGGGCCACCACCGCCATCACATTCGATAACTTGGTTTCTCTGCCATCGCACAGGCTGCCTGTGAATCAGCTCAATAGCTGCGTGAGGTTGAGGCTGTTCGTATCCACCTATATGTCAGCCAAACAACACCTATCGCCACTTCTAGCCGAGCAAATGTAATCCCTCAGGAGAAGCCAAATGGTCAAATTAATGCATCCAAAACCAATTGGAGACTGACCTGGAGCTCTATGATCGTTTGCTCAAAGCGAGGTCCCGTCATAGCTTCTTCTCTTGGCTGTTGACCACGAGCCCAAGGTTCGGCACGGTTCGGGGCTTGTGGTTGGGGACTGCGCTCGTCCATTTTTGGCTCTTCCCAAAGCGGCGCATTAGGGGTGACGGCACCTGTCGCAGAGATATTGAGCGACTGCTTCCCAGGCGTAGGGTCGTTCGCTAGAGTCCGATTTTCACTGAGGCGAGGGATACTTGCTGAGTAATTGGCCCGTAGAACTAGGCGCGAAGACCGCACGTAGAGGGCAGTAATTCGGCTTCGGGCAGAGGAAAGCATCATGCCCCCTAGTTCAAAATTCAAAATGGCGCTTGGTAGATAGATTGGGAATGACAGTAAATACATGAAGTATCGGATAATAAAGTGGTGTTGCCTCTACCCACGGAAAAACTTTGATCATCCCGGGATTCTCGGGCACGTGCACGCATAAAAGTAGAACAGTAGTTCTGTGGCGCGTATTTGTTTGTTTCCTTTCCTCAAAATACATGTCACACCCATATCCACCTTGGATCCAGGTCGAATACCTGTTGTATCCCCGTTGCTTTCTTCTACTTACAGGCTTCTTCCCTTCGTATCTGACCCGATAAAGTTGCTTGTTTCTTACCTACAGTTACCATGGGCTAGAATCTTCATGTCAATCAAGTTTGGTGTTCGAGCTGCAAGGCTTTCCGTGATGCTGAGAGCTTCGAAACAACTAAGCATGGTGAAAGGAAGAAAACCTGCAGCCGCGACGACTAGCCCATACGCTACAATGACAACATATTTCGTCTCCGAACAATTCCCCATCATTTCTTGTGCCTTGTAGCAATCACCGACTAGTAGTTTCAGTTTGGTCTAGGTGAGATGCAGCCTTGAAAAAACCGGTCGTCGCCGCCAACTTACTGTGTGTCTAATATCTAGTCCGCGACCAGCCCATGCGCTGCAACGACAACATACCATCATTTCCCGTGCCTCGTAACAATCCCCAACTAGTAGTCTCAGGCAGCCCTTCCTTCGCAAACTTCTATTGTTAGCTGTCTACTTTCTAGGCCAGGCGAGATAGGACCGCAGCCAGAGAATAGACGACGAAGTAAAGGTGGTACGCGGAAGCGCTGGTATAAGAATAGGCAGCCCACTAATGCATCTAGTGGAACAGTTATGAGAGACGTGGCACGGACAGATCACCCTATGATTACGCGTATTCGCAATATCCCCAGATATCTGAGAGCTCCCTTCCTTTATTGAGGAGCTAGCTAGTGAAGAGTACACCAACATGCAGTTGCCAGCACTACGTGCGTATCTAACATGAATACTCCATCATGCGAATCCAACTGCGGAGCCGCGCAAGCCTCATCCCGAGCAGCTCCGGGCGCTGCGTCGGTTGGTCTCCTTGAAAGGGGACACCTTGTTGATTGCCCGCACAGGTTTTGGGTAAAGCATAATTTTCTGAGCGTTTTCAATTCTAACTGGCAAGATAACCATGATCGTGCCATTAAATAAGCTTGGTGAAGAGTAGATGGATGATATCAACGAGATTCCCAGGACGAGGCCATGTGTAATCACGCATAAAACGAAGGCTGCCGATAAGAACCTGATATCTGTAATGCACGAAGCTATATAATGGACTAGGCCGCAATGTTAAGCATACACTCAACATTTCTATGACCTTTTGGTCGAGTAGTGTAGCCTGTATAAAGGCCTAGCGGGTGCGCATTACAATATCTCACATAGTCGACAGTGCTATACGCATGTCCTGCTTGGCCCCGAGTAAGCATCGTTGAAGGACTTCCAAGATGCACCTAAGACACCTGAGCTACAGAGTCGTGTCGGACTTACTACCATCGACGAAACGCCATCTTATCAGCGAATGGGAGGAGAGCTTTAGGCCAACATTCATGATGCTAGGCGAGCTTAGAATGGTCCTCCACCAAGGTGTGATCTAGTTCAGATCGCATTGCACTATATTAAGGAGTGGATGGCGACTGTGGTTGGGGAGATATATTGTGCGCCCGACCGTCGGTTTTTGATGGCAGCATGTGCCTTCCTCCATCAAGGCGCCCGGAGGCAGCTAGCGCACCTGTATGCTGGTCAAAGTCGAGTATGAGGTTCGAAGACACTAGATTCCCTTCTTGAACAAGTCCCGGCACTCGACGCACGGCTCTTTGCTCATCGAACGGCTACAGGCGATTGAAACCACTGTCTACTCCCGCTATTGTTGTGTTCGGCTATGCCATTACGCTAACCCTTTTTCAGAAGAGCCCGTGCACGACGCACAACTAAAATCCCTATCTCAAAGCACCATTCTAATTCCTTTTCTTTCTTTCTTTCTTTCTTCAACAGTTCCTTCTTCCTACCATCACCACCAACCTTGGCGCTGAAAACGTAAGCGCAGAGATCGATACCAGCCCATACCAGAAACATAACATAAATGGAATACTTAATGGGAGACTCTACCCAGAGGCAGCAGGACCTTAATGCGCCGCCAGTATGGCTTGAGGGAATCCTAGCTGCCCAGTAATCCAAATCGCCCATGGCCACCAGGTAATAGAGCTCCAAGCCACTACTATGCAGTAAGCGGAGCGCACCAAAGAGCTCGAATCTCAAATCATAGCTCCTGAAACACCTAAGCCCGTCAAGCGTCCTCGCCACAAGCTGTGTAATCCGGGCCCCTATGATCATTCTAATCCTGCTCTTTATCCTACCTTTGAGACGGAGCTAAGAGCTAAGCTTAAGACCGATGCGGAAGCGATTGGGAATGAGGAAGAACAGTCTGTAAGACGCCTCACAGCCTTAAGCTGTAGTTGCTTCTTAAGATATTCCGAGAGAAGCTTAGAAGAGAAATAATGTAGGCAACTAAGAATATTAAGAAAAATGGCAAACTTAATCCTTGATTCTTGAAAATTAGCATCTTGTGAAATACATGATTTCGAGAAGTATTTATACCCGTGAAGTGGGACGAATGAAACCATATGATGAATGTATCTTCAATCCAAATTAGCGTATTTTGCACCTCTAGCGTAATGTGCACCTTTAAAAGGTTCCATATGGCACTAAGGTACCATTTGCGCTAACAGTTCTTGTAGTCCGATACACCACTCACTATTCAACCATAGATTATTCATTATTCTCATGCTCATTCTCTGACACAGTCATGGTACGCCTTCTTCTAACTAAAAGGCGATGCAGTAGCCCGAATACATCCTTGGGTAGAGCATTATAAAGAGGACCCAGCTATGTCTACGACGTGTAACCTTATTAAACAAATGTAACTGGCTTTTAAGGATCACGCAGCGCAAGAGAAAGCGCTAAACCGCCTCAACAGCCTTCGTCAAGGAAACCGTCCATTCCATGAACTTCTCACCGAACTAGACCGATTACCGCTAGAAGCTGGGGGATATGGCTGGGATGACCGTATATTAAAGCGGCCATTAACAATACACTCCGGGACCGATTGGTGACGGTGACTGAGGCAGTGTCTTATGAAGACTACTGTCGACAGACCAAAGAAATAGCCGATCGATTGGCTAAGTCTCAGCGTATTATAAGTTCTCGCAAACAGTCTTCGAAGCATCTTGACGCCCCTACTTACAACTCTATTAGCGGCGGTGCTAGCCATATACCGACAATGCCTACAACCTCAACAACCAATCCTGAGGCTATGGACTGTGAACCGTCTTCTGCTCGCATACAGAAAAAACGCGCTAAGTAGGTAAGCAAGGAAGAACTTGAGAAGCGCCGCAAGGAAAAAAAGTGCATCCGTTGTGGGGCCAAACATTGGTCTAACCAGTGCCCATTCTTACCCGCGATATCTCCTAGAAGCTCCGAATCCAGCCCAAAGACCTCAAGTATAGATATAAGTGATGCAGAGCTGGAAGATGACGGACCTACTAGCTCGGCACGGGATTCGGGGAAAGAGTAGCTCCTGTGGAAAGTCGCCTGCGTGAGCCGAATCGACAGGATCCGGTAAAGGAATGGGAGATGTTTGAGGAGAAAACTGAATTCGATGGGCCACCATTTGTACTAGCAGCACAAGTCAAGCCTTATACCGATCCCCTTACCAAGCTCCCATCCTGGCTGCATGACTATGCTGATGTGTTCAGCCGAATGGTGGCTGAGACTCTACCTAAACATCGTGGCCCAGGGATAGACCATGGAATTGAGCTGACAAAGGATAAAGATGGGAAGGACTTGGAAATACCATGGGGCCCTCTTTACAGCATGTCCCGAGACGAACTCCTAGTCCTACGCAAAACACTCACCGAGTATCTCGATATGGGGTTCATTCGCGTCAGCAACTCACCCGCCGCACCAGTGTTGTTCGCAAAGAAGCTAGGGGGTGGATTACGATTCTGTGTGGATTACCGAGCCCTCAACAAGATTACCAGGAAGGATCGGTGCCCCTTGCCTTTGATAAATGAGACCCTAGAAAAGATCAGCAAGGCTAAATGGTTTACCAAGCTAGATGTTATCGCTGCTTTTCACAAGATCAGGATCGTGGAAGGAGACGAATGGAAGACAGCATTTCGCACAAGGTACGGCCTTTTTGAATGGTTGGTCTGCCCCTTCGGCTTAGCAAACGCCCCTAGTACCTTCCAAAGGTACCTAGGAGTCGTTACACAGTACCCCCCCCGCACGAGGATACTTCTAGTACCTTGTACGGTCCTATCCATTTATCGTCGCCTTTCTTCATTAGACGATTTGTCTTCATGTTTCTAGTGTCAACATAAACTTGGTCTCCTACTTGAAACCTTGGAGCATCTTCGCGATGTGCGTTAGCGTTGTCTTCATAACGCTGCTGTGACTGCTTTGCAATGGCTTTTAATAGATCTAAAATCCTTTCAAACCTGTTAGCTATGACATTAGCTTTGTAAACTGTGCCTTTTGTGCAGCGCTCAAGTTTGGAGGGCAGGGTGATGATGGTTCAACTCCCAGTCATGGGTGGAAGCCGTAATTGGCAAAAAAAGGGGATATGTTTGTATCGTGGTGGAGGAGGGTACCCGATAGACGTGTAGATGAAATCTGATTTTCTAACTCTTATAGATGAGAGAGCTATATATAGTTATACTATACATAAATGATGATAAAAGAAAATGAATCAAATATAAATGAGATGATAATAACGGATAATAATAATGATCAATAGAAAGCGCTTGGCGAGATCTATAGAAAGTTTTTATTTATTGGCTTTGGCTTTCGGTTTCTCATTTAGTTGTGTAGACAGAAAGGTATCTAACTTCTTCCCTGCCCTCCAAAGACTGCCCGGCGACCATTCCACTCTGGAAGCCCTACATTTCCATCTCCAACTGGCTGTGCGTGGCAG
>JAHQZX020005596.1:0-19215 GCA_019804575.2 Pseudotulostoma volvatum
ACCACGAGAAGGTAAGAATCCATTGTCCTAACTGCTTGACGAGAGCAGCTATCCAGTGTAAGCTCACCAGAGGCTACGCGCACTATAATGCTTTACTCTTAGAAATTGCTTTATTAACCTAGGAAATCTCAAGTCACTGTTAGACTATCACATATTGAATTGGGCAATTCATTTCTTATGAAAGCCTTGTAGCCCGAATTCTACTGTGCTTTGTCCATGAACTCCACGGTAAGAAGTACATATTTCTCATCGTTCAGATTATTAAAACTGGAGGAAGAATTCTTCGGTTGCCATCATTCATGAGCACTCGTGATTGGCAGGCAGTTGGCCTTTTTCAACTTCATTCAGAGCCATTGTTTATAATAGATACTGCTTCCAAGACGGTTTTTACACAATAAGCCGATGTTAAGTGTATAAGCAAGTCTCATGGCCGAGTATTCAGCGGTTAGCGGTCCAAAATGAAATTGGTAGAAGTTGTAAATGCGTTCCGAAAATGGATTTGGATTTCACCTCCTAGGACTATGATGGGAACTTTTTGAGAATGTCAACAAAGCCTCCACTGGAATTTCCATTTCCCCCAGGGCCAATGCATACTTATTTAAAGTATGCAGATCCTGGAGTCAAAGCATTTTTGGCTGATAGGGGGAAAATTCTGGGCCTAAAAAGAGGTTTGTATCCTATACAGGATGGAGCTTTAACCATATAGAGAATTTTATAAGCACACATCCAACTCTTGTGCTATGTCTAGATTAATAGAGCTCAGTTTGTTCTACTGAAGAGTAGTGTGAGGTTCATGGTTAATGCCACAATATACAAGAAAATGCACCCAGACGGTTCCGGCAAAAAAGATAGCTTGACAAATGAGTTAGGCAAGAATCCTATGGAAAGAGATGAACCTCCGGGAATTAATTTCTTCTCCTTCCTCTCACAATATATCCCTTCAACATTCATGAGAAAGAAATGGACTAAATATCCATGAAAGCTTTTCCTTCTATTTCGCTCCCATTCATTTGTCAACCTGATGACGAAACTAATAAATCTCCTTATCGGACACACACATAATATTAAACGGGAAGGAGAGGCCTTTAAGAGCCTTTCTATAGATGAGAACACTAAGACACTTATCAAAGCCCTTGTTACTACTAAGATTACCGCTAGAAAATCAACCAATTTGATATGTAGAAAAGGGAATGTGGATACTGCTACTACATGGGTGCTATGATATTGATTTCCCATAAGATGCTTATGGGTTAATGACGCCGGCCTATTAGGGGACTGGGTACTGGTAAAACCTTGGCTGCTAAAGGGTAATTTCTGTGTTCACTAATGTCACATAAAAAATAGTTCACTTACGATGTGGAGTAGTGTCACAGAGTTTGCCGAGAGACCTCTGTATCATGTTACTTGCGGAGATATTGGAACGGAGCCGGAGGGTGTAGAAAGGGAATTCCGTTATCCAAATTGATGCATCGAATATAGTGCTAATATACCCAGTATCTGAATTCTGTACTATACTTGGACAAGACCTGGGATTATGGTGAGTCAACTCTTAGGTCTCTGGTTGTTAGGAGATGTTTCTTAACTTGAAAGGGTTATACTCTTGATGTATTCTTGTAGTAAAGGAGCCCACAGGATATGCAGTAGAATGCCTTGGCGTCTGGTCGGTGTTTCGCTAAGTTCACCAGTCATCTTATCATTAAATTTTGTAACAGTATTCTGACGTATTCTTGAGTACTTTGATAGTAAGCCATCTTAAAGAGCTAGAAAGGATGATTCTCACTCACTCTTAGTGTAGTACCGAGTGGCTTATATGATAGCATGATGCGCACACGTTGACGCGTTATGAGTCCCTTGTAGCAGCCCGGAGAAGAAAGATCTGGAAGAAATTCATAGATCGACTTGGCTGACTTGGAACACAACAACATCGACGTTGGTGACCTGCAAAGCCACGTGGAAGCCCTAGCTAAGCATGATATGAGAAGGCAATTCCGAAATGCGATAACCACGGCACGGGAACAGGTTATTGGATTTCGAGTCCTTGGAAGATATGATCGCTACCTATGTCGGGAGTTTGATAATCATTTAAAGAATTGAATGGTGGTATTACGGATGATGAACTGGCTCACGGAGATGGGATTAGATAAGAATAGGGCAGGGTTCATCAGGAATCTTAAAGGCCTTATTCTCAGGCCCTCTAAGTGATAGATGCGGGAACTTTCGCATTAAGGATAGGTCTTTATCTATTGTAAATCAACGTATTTATCGCAAAAATTTTTGGATGCGTAATCTGCTGTGATGCCGATACACTGACTTGATTCATATCTGACTCCTCAAGGGTTCTCGATGTTCTGCGACTTTTATTTTCAATAAGTGACTGATCAGCGAAGGCAGTGCAGGAATCGGCATATCCCTTGAAATCGACCGATTTGTCAATCCTTTCCCTCATGGTTAATTTCCGAAGCTCCCAGATAATTCGATGGTAAAGCTTTTTCTTTAAAGTGATTTCAGGAATTTTATTCTCGCTAGCATGGTATATGAAGTTAGCTAAGAAATATTGGAAGCGTTCGCTTGTCCTCACGTTCAACTCCCTGAATTCTCTTTGCGCATTAGCTTCCTTATTTGGGGCTGAGAAGAAGATTTCTAAATGCTCAAACATCTCTTCTACACGTACTAGTACGGGTTGGTAGCATTGGCTCTCAAGAGGGGGGCAAGATGCTTAGCGGCGAGCTATACCGCCGACTCAGTTCTCAGTATAGACCATTCTCGAATTTTCAGCAGGATAATGATCTTAGTTGGCCTCTAGCTTGTCCCGCATTTGGACAGCCAACCTTCGAACTCTTGATCCTTTCCGTCGGTAAGGATTGGAGGGTCAAGAAATTTCACGGATTTTCCGGAGAACGGGCACTTCCCAAGTTCTCAGACTGGATGCTAGCCACATCAGTGACAGTGCGGTGCACCGTTCCATGACTAGGCTACACTCGCCATCCTTCGATTTGGACATAGTGACTGTACTATGCATGTAACTGGCCGCTGCGTATCTATACATATATCTGCCGTAAGTATTAGTATATACACCTACGTTAGTTAGTATATGTGAACAATTAGGTGCGACGTATGCACATGATAGGTACCTATAGCAATCCTCAAAAAATAAAATACATCAAAGGCATCTATGGGATCTTTCCAGTCTGACCACCGCCTAATAGCGTTCATGTTACGACGAGAGAGCAAAGATTCGATGGATCTATTGCATGGAAAGACTCGCTATTTTGAAACCCTATACGCAAGGTAGCTAAGATGGGGAAAGTAAGTCTCACCACTATCGGTTTGCCAGTGATTCCAGAAATGGATCGTGTTCGCTTTTCTTTATACGCCCTTTATATATCAATCCGAATTTGTTGAAAGAAACCGCTACAACATGGTTTCTGACGATTGATGCATAAAACAAATACTTTTTTAAGGTACCTTCTCTGCATCTTACCGACGTAACCCTCCTCTGAGCTACATTCCAAGTTGGCTGTTACTGTTAGTAAGACACACCTACGAGATCACGAGACAAGTAGCACCTTACTGAAAGGGGAATAGTGGCCGAGCAGGTCTATGATGTAAATAGTGCTTTTCTCTTTCTTGCTTCATACTTAATATTTTATTGATAATAGCACCTAACTCGAATCAAGAGCTCCTTTATCCTTAGTTCATATTAGATTTGGCTAGCTGTCATAATTACTTTCCGCTGGGTGAACGAGGAGAAAGGTAGTAAATAACTCTTGAAGCTTTCTACGACCGTTTTTGAGACTACAAGCTACGTCCACGCATCCCTGTTACTGATAAAGAAACAGGGCGGAAGAATGTATTGAGATTTATTTATTCAGCGTTATAGTGTCTTTTATTAACAATAACTCGCATTAAACTATGGGATATTCGGCCGCGATCAACTCTTGTAGAGATTTAACGCTTTGTAGAGGGTCAAATGGATCTCGATCTGAGAAGACCACGCAGCGGAAAAAGATCCGGTTTATTACATTCATGATGAGTATTTCTCTTGTGAAAAGTAGTGGGCAGAAGCTTGGTGTCGACATCAACTAGGCTATCACGAAAAGTGAGGGGAGTGAGTTGATAGAATTTATCCCGGGATAGACTAGTGAAATTCTAGGTACGTTCGCAACAATCTGGTCTACCTTGTGCGCATAACCTTCACCAGCGCTCGGTTGGAAACTCTCAAACTACATTTAAGATTCAGCGTAAAAAGATCAGCGGACATTACCTCTCTCGTTGGCTAGGTGCTCTTCTAGAAGAGCTTCGAAGGGGTCCTCAGAGAATCCCGACATTTTTAGAGGATCCACTACCCACATTCTATCTCCGGATTCTACTCGACGTGAGTCCTCCCGACATGAGACTGCAAATGCAAAGTCCACAACAACTGTTCGCTCATGCACCTCACGATGCGTCTCCGCAGACACCAGCAGGCGGAACGGCAGCTTACAGCGCCACGGTTTGTTCTATGTAGTACCAGCATTAGTGGAGAACTACTAATAGCATGCGGGGTTGGACAAAATAGGGGCCAAAATGCAGGAGCTTCGAGCGGAAATGGGATCCGGGGTAGGGCAAGGCACTGCTGCAGCCGGCTCGTCGATTTCAGTTTGGGGCACTCGTATTATTATATAATTAGTAGAAGATGTCTTATAGTAGTAATACATGTCTACTGATAAGCTATGATAGGTGGTATCACTGAATTAACTATTGTCTATGGAAGTAAGATGTGAAAGGTTTGTTGGCCGTTTAATAAGATGTGCTAAGGAAGCTAATGATTACTAATTTAGAGTCATACGATACACACTTACCTTACAGTAACTAATTCTGATTAATCCATCCGTGGTGGACACTAGCAGCCGAGTTCCCCAGTGTGGGGTTCAGGCAGTGGTTACCTAATTGGCCTGGGCTTGTGGCTGCTTGCGGTCACGGGAACTGGCCATACACTAAGAAAAAAGTAATCTGTTGCATGTCGGTTTGTTGTTCCAGAATTCCTTGCCAAGCGAAGCTTGGTCTCAGGTCGCATAGCGGATGTCTTTGTTTAATAAAAAAAACAAAACAGTGGAGTTTCCGCGATCACATGACTGGTAAGTGCGTTAAATGGCTCGAGAGACGATTCCATTACTGCATTACTAGTTATTACTTCCGCTTAGAATATATGACTCAGAAATTGCTTCCAGCTATGATAGTTCCACCGGAAAGGCGATGCGTGTTAATATGAATGATGGTGTGATTACCTATAATTGGGTACTTATCTAGATAGGGTATGGCATTGAAAGACATCTTGAAATCACATTATATTATTGACGATCTATCGCATCCAGTGACATTCTCACACAAGAAAAATCTTGTGTGCACTTTTTTGTGCACCATACAAAATGAAAGTGCAAGGAATTTAGTTATTATATTTCGTTATCCGCCGCCACCGCTTGTGTGGCTCACCTGTGCGTCCGGTTCACGGCGGCATAATTGCTACATGAAACGCGTAATAATACACCTGCGGTATAACAATGCTTTTCTGAGGGGCCAAGAGCTGCCTCATACTATGATACATTAGGTATTCTGCCTGCTTATTTTATCGCTATTAATGATTAAATTGACAAAGTTAAAGTCTTGATTAATGTTACGCCCATTACACAGATTTCATGTTATTTTCTCCTGATCCAACTCACAGCTCCCTTGAGTAGCGCCAGTCAAGATGGTGAATACTAAGTCTTTAAAACCGAACATTGACATAGATTTCTCAGGACTCTTGTAATATATCAGATTATTAAGACTACGACACGTTTGACCACAACGGAACTTGTGATCCTTCCGGCTCCGATCCTCATGTATACATAACATAGTTCAAGAGAGTTGCAAGCATAGGATTGAACAGAGTCGATTTCGATTTCGACATTTGTCAAGATGTCATTACCGGCGGCAGGCTTCATCAGGGTACCCAATATTACTCAGTAATTAATCGTACGCCGCAGCCCTTGAGCGTAAAAGTACGTCCTCTCAATTATAGCATATGTATCTAGGTCAATATCCCCGGGACAATGTCAGGATCCCCCTTACCGAGATGGTCTAACTAATCTTCCCTCACCTGAAAGCAGACTGCTTCAGTGTTAGAATTTGCATGGAACCCCCTAAAGAGATTAGCAGAACTATTAGGGCTGGAAATTGAGAAAAGTCGGTCTTCTGGTACTTGAGAGTCGCTTACTTCGGACCTTACAATACGGACGTTGCCAGGTCGAAATTGTTGCATTTATTAGCAGAATCAGTCAAGGCTAAAGTCTCAATAGTATGCGACCAGGCGAGGGACTCTTATCCTGCCTCTAGATCTACGCCTCAGATAATCCTCATTGAGGCGATGAGCAGGGAAAAGGGAGCCGCATGCCTCCCCGCTTGGCTGATACATATGTACGGGGTACCGGAGTAGATGAGATTATATATCATAGCATAGTAACTTGCAGAATACAAATGGAATATTATTTATCTAAGTACAGTGTAGTGCCCTGCGGATTCCGACAGCGCCGCTGAGAGACTGAGACATAGATCAACACGCTGCTTATGATTTCCACCGTTGAAGATGTAAAGACGGTGAAGACGGCCCGGAATCGAATTGAGACCGTTGAATCGAAGAGTCAATGTCAACAAGGATGCGATTAGAAATATTTAAAAAAAAAAAAAAAAAAGACCGCCAAATATGTTGTCCATCACGTCACCAAAGCCGCCCATTCATAGAGCAATTGCGATGGCACCCACCAGTCCAGCCACACCCGCCAGACCCACCCCGAAGGCGCCTGCCGTAGGCATGGCGGCCGCACCGGCACTTGAAGATGATGCTGGAGCACTTGAAGATGATGAAGCTGTGTTCGGGGAAGTGCTCGCGGGGCTGGTTGTGGCGGAGGTTCCCTCATTGGTTGTTATCGTCGCGGTTGGCTGGCCCGCGCTGTTCGTCAAGGTAGTCGTTACTAGATTGAATTCATTACTCAAAGAGGAGGCGATATTCTGTGCGCTGCTAGCGAGGATAATGGCTTCAGATGATAATGAAGAGGCTACAGATCCAGTGGCGGTGAGAGCCACGCTGGCCAGCGAGCCAGCTGCGCTAGCGATACTCTGGGCCTGGCTAAGGGCGGCCGAAGCTGCGGTATTCCCAGCAGAGGCGGCTGCGCTAGCGATCGAATTCGCTGCGCCGGCGGCCGCCGTAGCAATCGCCACGGGATCGGAAAAGCCTGTTTGTGCAGCGCCGGATACATCGGAAGCAACAGAATTGACTGCAGAGGCAATGTCACGCTTGTCAAGCTCTGGGGTAGCCCAGGATGAGGTGGCCAAGAGAGACAAAGCGAGGAGGTACTTGGCCTGCATTGCGATGATGGACCGTGGAACCGAACGAATGAAGAACTGCTTTTAATTTTTTTTGCTTGCTGCAGGTGGGAGCTCAACTGCAATCTTAAAAGTCAAGCGTATTTATTGGGAGAGTTTGAAAAAAAAAAAAAAAAAAAAAAAAGGATTTTGTCCTATTAAAACCTATGATATATGATCTCGAAGGTCAAAGCTGTAAAAGTAGATGGCAAAAGCCGAGCAGTCAGCTAGTTTATATAACATTAGTGAGGTGATCAGCATTTAGTAGAAGTCTGTGCAGGAAACGTCATATTCAACGACTCTGCGGCCATAGAATCCTAAGGATTATGCTCAGCCTCATTAAAAGAGGACTCTATCAGCCGAATATTACCTTGGCTATGGGGCCGAGAGAGAGAATTAAAGTCGATCCACATCCTACATGAGTCGGACGGTTCTGAAGTAATATGCTGGATAGACTAGAGCTAGTCAGTCAGCGGCTCAGTGCAGACTTGTCCTAGCGCTCAATGATGATTACTCTCACGCCTATACTCTTCATTCTAGTTACTTATCGAAAGATGTAGAACCAAAACCCCAAAACCCAGAAAAAGCATCTCTGGTGAGGGACCTCTCAACAAGCAGATACAGGGAGGATGTTTTTTCCGCTGAGGTAGGTTGGTTAAAGGGCCAACGTCATAGGAGGCGTAATTCGAGGGGGCGCAGTGGTCTCCATCTACATACTTGTCTCCATTCATAGCACGGAAAATATCGTGGCCTAGAGGAGCTCCATAACGATCACTAATACAACTCCAGTAGCAATAACCAGTCCACCTCCCTGTTTCTTGTATACGTAATCTTTCCCCATATCTAAGACGGCGTGTGTGAGGTTGGTTTCATACTGGTGGAATGCCGCGCCACACTAACCAGGTATCGGATTACTTATCGACAATTCTACTATGATACGATGGGGGAAACTACAAGGAAGACCACCCAATAGACAGTCCTCCTATATAGTACAATATTATGATAAAGAAAATTCGAGAAACCGCCTAATAATATTGATTGGTAATTTAATTATGATAACTATACTAAGCACCTGTGTACATCTCCACTAGTTGTACCGCGACCGGCCAAGCACACGACCGATACTACCATGAAGTATATATATAGTCAGCCACTATCGTAAGAACTTATTGGGCAAACATGGATGTTCCTGTTATCAACTTGCATGCAATTTCCATCCCATAAGATTCGATCGAGAGGAGGCAAAGCGCAAAGGGCAAGCTAACTTGACCAGGGTGTCGTTTGTCTAGTTGTGCTGCAGCCGCAGAGCCAGCCCTCACAAGCCACAGCAGTCCGCGACTGTTTCCTTTTTTTGTTTCTTCTGTTCATAAGAGTCCCAAACGCACGCACATAGATAGTACATGCTATGATATAGTACATATGTCTCACAGCCCCGCCATACAAAAAAAAATCGCAAGTCTCCGGATCTCGGAAACCTACAGTACGAATAGTGGCATGGAAAAAAAATAACCGTCTTCGAAAGAATGGATGGGACCGTGCGTCAGCGTGCGCACGCCAAGAAAGCCCCATCGCACCACTCCTATCAGTACAAGTAATTCTACTTACTTTAGAGCTCGTTGAGAAAGAATAATCAAATTTATACTATAATAGTAGTCTCGGAAATATGTACAAAATTGCTATGATATCATATCATATCAGTTACATCTCCGCCCTACTTAAACTGCTAGCCAATCATGCAGCAGAGTATTTCAGTCCATAGTTACTTTATAGTATATAAGTTATTAGTATAGGATGCATAACTATAGGAACGATACAACAAGCAGTATAAATTCAGGGTCATCAGTACGGGGTATATAGGTGGGTACGACAGCTGCAGGAATCCGAAGTTTTGAATTCCGATTAGTCAATCGATATCAGTATATTCTACGTGCTGTATCAGAATCGACCCGACCCTTACGCATTAATTTGAATTACCAACCACCCGCACTACAGTACTACACATGACTCTATCCAGGGACCTCGGCTTTGTATCTGACCAGTAAGTGCTCTAATGCTCGCATATGGAGTCAATTGGGCTAAGCCAGAAGGAAGATTCTGATAACAAATCTCCCATAGCTTCATTACACTTGATATTGTACATATCTACTTTTTAAATAATAAATCACCCTGTGGTGACGTATATGTAAGGTGTGATTGTCGAAAGGATGTATAACCAACACGTCTATTATCGGGGTATATATCATGGGATTCTTTGAATGTCCGAGCGGCGGAATCTGATCCAGCTTGATATTAATCGAGTCCCTCGAGCTGTTACAGAAATGCTAGATTAACCCACTACCATAAAGACTCCATACCTGCAGGCGTCCTATGATAGAGGTACCTATGATATACCTATATATAGGTGCGCCTCTACATATATGCTATGCATTGATGGTTTCGATCATACCCGCCCAACGCAGTCCTTTCGAGGTTTTCAAGATGCTGATGCAATAAACGAGTATGGTGTGACAGAAACGTTACTAAGTATCGGATCCTACCACTATAAGTAATGTAGCGGCTTCAGCTTCAATCTCCACGTCGCGGACAACACATACTTGTGGACGGGGTTTGCCTGCAGGGTCTTGAAGTATAATCGTACCTTTGCAGCATGAACCGGAATTAGAGCACGTTACTAGTACTATATAATCATTACAGGGGGGGTATATTAACAGCTAGAATCAGACCCTAGTTAGTTCATTCACACATGTTGATATAAAAGTAAATAAGATAATATCGTACCTAATAGTAGGAATCGGTGATTTTCGCCACACCGTACATCATATACGTGACAGTATATCAAGGTTCCGTTTCTATAAGAAGGGAGTCTAGTCGTCTATACCCTGCATATGATTCATCAGAGTTGT
The DNA here is from genome assembly GCA_019804575.2 of Pseudotulostoma volvatum. Classification (NCBI taxonomy): domain Eukaryota; kingdom Fungi; phylum Ascomycota; class Eurotiomycetes; order Eurotiales; family Elaphomycetaceae; genus Pseudotulostoma; species Pseudotulostoma volvatum. The sequence goes on from JAHQZX020005596.1 coordinate 10,284, forward strand.
GATTGCAATGATATAATAACCTGACCCATCCTGTCGGCGGCTTTCGCTGAGCTAATTAGGTACCTAATTGAGGAAAGATACATTAATGCTACTATGCATAAATTCATCATCACTGACAGAGTTTGTAATATATATTAGAGATCCCTTTAGAGATAGGACTGTATGATATGAGAACATATATATATATATATATACACAACATCTATGTACAACACATTCGAATATTATCTCGGCTGTAGCGCTCCTGTAATCATGAGAACAATGAACAATCGAAGCTGGATGAAGATAGTAGTGACATTGAACCACTCCAGAGCAGCTCTTTCCTCTAGATGAATACCCCATACGTGGAATGGAATTTCGGTTGTCAGTTACAGTTTTGTCGATAAGCCTGGATGAGACCTCCCCAACCGCCGGGATAGGAGGCCATAGTTGGGTTGGTCATATTGTCATAAACGATAACATCGGCCGACTTCATACCAATCGAATACCAAACAAAATTCTCAGGGGAGTTTGCAACTCGCATCATGTTGGTCTGGCAAGTCCCATTGCAAGGATGATCATAGAGACCATCCCAGTGGCCGCTAAAGAAAGCCCAGGCGGCTGAGTTGTACAGGGCAATATCCGATCCGCCATCCACGTTCGTTGCCAGCGCTGTACGACACTTCTGGTCGTCGGGTGCACACCAGGAATAATCAGGGTCTCCGTACGAGGACTCGATCGTCCACGGTGCTGGTACTGTTTTGACCGCACCCAATCCTTGCATGTACGGAGTTTCAGACTGAATCATACCAGCAAAAACGTTCTTCGCACGGTAGAAGTTATAGTTGTAGAGCCAATTATGCTCAAAGCTAGTGCCGGTGAGCCATGTACCTTGCTGAGCCTCCACAAGAAGCCCACGACCAGTAGAGACGATGACAGGTACATCTGGACCGTCCAGGTTGTGATCCGACGTCCATCCCCAGATATTTTCAATGTAAGTAGAAGAAGTACTAGTGAGGTGCACTAGCATAAACGCCGCCATGCAGGATTCGGGATCCTGATTTACACAAGTGGACGAAATGGCAGTGTCCGCCGTACCTCCCGAGGTGACCAAACAATTCCAGATACCAACCGCACCAGGGGAAGCTCCGGCGATATTAACCTCGACAACCTTCGCACCAGGTGACTTCTCAGCGATTGTAAATCTCATTTCTTGAATTTCAACCGTACCAACATCTCCCGGCTTTCCAACCTGGACGACTGCTCGCGGTTTGCTGGAGTTATTGAAAGCGGGCCCTGAGCCGGAAATCACAGACCAAGCCTCGCCAATGATGTGCGAGCCAGGTGGGATGACCAAGGTGTCGTGGACGGTATAAACGCCATAAGGGAAATACGTTATCTTACCGTTCTCTGCATTTTGTTGCAGAATAGCATTGAGACTAGTACAATCATCCGTTTGAGAGTCGCCATGGACTGGATAACCAGTCACTGTCTTGACATTGACAAATTGATCAACGTTATATTCACTATAAGAGGGAGCAGCCTTGGTGAAAAACTTCCCGTCAACCAGGAGAGCGCCTGGGCGGATCGTCGTCAATTGTTCACCGGTTTCGTACGAGCCCGGGGCCACACTACCGAACACCCAAGTTGCAACGTGTGAGCAAGCGGCTAATCTTATGTTTCCGAGCTGGTCCACAGCAATTGGAAAGCTAGAATCGTGGGATAGGTTCTCGATGAGTATCTGGCTGTTCCGCTTCTTCGGATCCCGGGAAGAGTCATGGAACCGCACAACGGGGGAGTTGAGAGAGATTGAGTCCAGGATTACAATTGAACCTAGTGAATTTGATGTCATGTTTACTCCTAGTTTGCAGTCTTCGAAGGTTGCCCTCTGCAGAAGCACCGTCCACCCACCGGCGGCAGCAAAGGCAACTTCACACCCCTTAAAATGAATATTCTTAAAGTTCACCTGCTGGTTCGAGTTCTTGATCCCAATTGCACCACCATGGATAGTCTATATGCAAGCGCCTAATTAGTCCCCACATGACTATTAGAACAATGAATACTTACCACATCGGCGACGGCAACCGTCGAGCCCCCCTTCAAATTAATGCCGACATGGCCAGTTGAAGATATGGGCATATTAATCTGAACATTCGTCAGGCCACAACCCTGTGCAACACCCCATTGAAGCGCAGTAAAAGACTTGTTGCTGTCGACGGCCGTCGTGTCAATTATCACATTTTTTATTAGTATCATGAAGCTGAGTTCTGGGTGCCCGAATGCGTCATCGTAACCGTTTACCAGAGTGCTTCCATTGAAACCAGGTGCAGCCTTAATGACAGGAGGGTCCAGAGGGTTTCCCACGATAATGGTGTTCACACGCAAGTTGAGCGTGTTCCCAAGTTGATAAGTTCCACCGGGCAGGTAAACCTCTGCGGGTTCGTAGGTGGTTCCTTGACCTTCACGACTGCCGCCTTGACCATTATCATTAATAGCATTCTGTAAATTTGCTGATTGATCTCCGGTACCATCATTAACTACCGAATAGTGTAGGACATTGCGGTAGACTGGATATTTCGAGGAGCTGAATGGGGCATATCCACGACCCTGAGCAGTGCGATCTTGTTGATCCAGCCAGAAAGCTCTTGTCGCTTCGGCGCTAACACTTCCAGTTGTAGGTGAGCTTGTAGAGATAGAAGCTGTTGCTGATCCTGATAAATAGCCCGATGGGGTACTGCTAGAAGAGAGTGAATGCTTCCTAAGATACCAATTGGTATGCAATCAATATTCTGCCCAACAGAAGTCCGAGTTCCCAACACGTACGGATTTGATAAAGCTACCTGTGGTAATGCTACTGCAATGGCAGCAAAGGAGAGAAAGCCACGCATAGTAACAGAGAAAGGAGTGACATAAAAGAAGCTCAAAATTGCAGACCAGGAGATGGATGAAAGAATGTGGTCACTCACCCATCTGGCATCAGCCAGTACATGTACTACGAACACACTCCATATGTATAGCGATGATAATATGGGGAAAAGACTATACGTCAGTCTTTAGCGCCGGGAGTATTGTTAAAAGATGGTATTCCGATGTAGGGGTAGTGGAGAGATCCATGACCATCCCCATTTTTGGTGTTTAAGATTCGCTAGTGTTGAATAGTCAACATCCTTGTTCGGAGGCTACCTAGGCACATATGATGTATGTAGGATCCTGATCCAAGCAATAGTTGAGGATACTGCTGATATTTGATTTCGTACCGCGGGAGGGTTCTAGGTCGACCTTAGCGCTGCTCCGGCGGTGGTAAAGACTATAAATATCAAGAAAGCAACGCGCTAGCGCCCAGCTAATTCAGTATTGTCGATCACACCAGATTAAGCGTCTTAGTCAGATGTACTCCTATAGCATACTAATAATGCACATAACATAGCACATAGCACATAGCACATAGCACATAGCACATAGCACGTAGCACATAGCACATAGCACAGCACAGCACATACACAGCACAGCACATACATGCATATCTGTAATATGTATGAATCTACATTATACATATCTGTATGAACCAACACCAGAACCAACCTTACTAATGATCAGCCGACCTCAAGGAAAGAAAAACAATGATTTCAGCTCTTTACTTCAGAGACAAATTACAATGCCTCGAATCATTAGCACAAAGCCTGATTGGTCGTCCAAAGTAGTAAAACTTAACCACGTGTAAACTATCAGTACTTCATTACCTCAGCATGTTAGCTAAAAATCGACCAAAGGGGAACTAACTAACTCGGTTAGCAAGACCGTCTTTGGCGTTACTTTAATCCCAAAAAGTATCAGAGTTCAACGACTGGAACTGGATAAAAAATAAAATATGAACAAGATAAAACCTTCGTCAAAAAATCTTTCTGATGGGTTGGCACCTGACTCGATGCACTTTTTGAATTATAAACATGTCTCACTACAACCATATTATCAATCGATTTCTTTTTTCTTTTTTAAATTTGTATTGACGGAGAAGATGTCAACGATCCTTTTTCCCAATCTTAAGACCTTCTCAAAGCAGAACATGGCATACAAAACATTTAGATGCACTCCATCCATCATGAATATACAAGTAATATTATTCGCCAATTGGTACCCCCACTCCCTTCCCACTCAATTATAACTATTATGTAAGGGTAACTATGTTTCAATCAAACATGGAAATCGTTAAGTTCATATAATGTCTGATACATGTGGTGCCAGTTTTGGCAGAATAAAATTGCCAAAAAAAAAAAAAACCCCGTTAAAAAGTAGGGCAGCTGTATATGGCGCCGGTGTTTTTGTTCCCGCTCCACTTTAACGCCTGAGGATTTGGTTCTTCTTCTATCTAGTGCGGCGCTAGACCCAAGAACGGTTTTTGGTTTATATTCCAAAACTAATTCCCCCTTTCAGACTTGGCTGTAACTTTCCCTATCTGATTCTTAGGGTTAGGAGAAAAATGCCAAGAAATCGCGGGCAGAGATGCCCGAAAATTTTAGGGCTTCATAAGCACGGTTGGGGTCAAAATGCCGTTACGATGTTCCAACAATGTTTCCCCTGGCAGACAAGTCCTGTGTGGTAATGTCGATTGGCTAAAATTAAATTTTCTGGTGGCAGCTTTGTAATTGATAGAATCTGACAATCCTAAAGATCTAAAAATCGCCTCGAGACCTTCCATGTAGCGGGCGGGGCGCGCGGCAGCTCGGGGTAACGACGAGTATATCAACTGTATCATCGGCGCCGTCATCAAAAACATTCTCGTCTGGGGTAATCTCTTCCAACTCCCTGCAGGATCGGAGGCAAGGTCCCTTAATCTACCCATCACAGGGTTGAAGCTGTCGTATCCTATACGATCAATTCAATTGCACCATTAGGTAAGCCCTACAAGCCACCGCTTTTTAGTTTTGCTTGAAGGGGCGATAATTTCGTTGCCCAGCCGTCTCTCACAACATCTTCTTCAAGGCTCCGTTTATTCCCTGTTCTCTCGCCGTGGTGAATACATTGCCGGTGGTATCACTTGTTTCTCTCCTTACTCCTTCTGTATAGCTACAAATCCCTGGCTCATTGCAAAGCCCTGCAGGCGTTCAAGCGTCCTTCAGGGACAGATGTGGTTCCCGGTTCGCCATTTTCAGTAGTTCGATAACAGTGAGGGGAAATGCAAATATTCCGATTTATATACACAGGAGTGTGGGTTATGTATGCGGTGTTTGAGCGATCATGATCATGAATTGAGCTAGAAACCAGTTTTGCCCGCAATATTCCCGCCAATGACTCTGCAAAATCCGAGGACCTAGCCATCGGCCGATCAAAATTACCCTCAAGTAATTGCCTCCCAACAGTAATATCTATGAAGAATGCTCAAACATCGACAAGTCCAGTGCATCTGGTGATTACATTCAAGTTATGGTCGTCGTTATCGTAGGGTGGCGATGACGGAAAGGTGGCGACGTGGAGTAGGAGTCCCCATCCCGTTTACGAAATGCAGGGAAAAGTCCCCAAGGGACAAGGGACAGTAGCGGAAGGAACTCCCAATTGCTTGATAAGGTCTCGGCTAATTACCGTACTTTGACTTGATTAGAGTTCTCACAATGAACGTTTTTGGTCCCCACTTTGGCCTAAATTATATTGGTATTTGGCATGAAACCCTTCTTAGCGGAGCTATATCAATCAGAAACCAACTATCGTCGCTCTGAGCCTGTTAATGCGCATGTAGAGCTATCCTGTGTGGTATCTCGACTCCCTTGTCTTATTAGTGATGCGCTTATCCTCCTACATTCTATCGGCGACGCACCCAATCCGGGCACAATAACTGCTATATTTTTAGCTTCATCTATAAAACTAGTGATGAGTTTTTCTCGTAAGTCATTGTTGTTGCCCCCCCCCACGGCCACCAGCCTCTCTAACAATAGCCGGTCGAACTCCGTAAGAAGCCCGTAGAAAGTTCGGTTATTCTGCCAGAGAATATTGAACTTCCGAGGTTGCTTTATCCCGAAGGTTACCTTCGAAGTGCGGGAAGAGTGAGATATCCTTCCCATCGAACAGGTATGCACCCAGCTTTAATCACGTGTTTTCCTGAAAGCCTCACAGTGTTCATCTTGCTTGTGTGCAGTTGCTTGTTAACTAAGTCCCTTAGGCCCTTCTCATGGCTATCACTGTCCCGCATGACTCTGCCATCTCCCATGGCAGCAGTGCCGCTGTGACAACAGCCATTTTTAGCACCTCTGTGGTGCCAAGTTTCGCTTGGGTTTCTACTTGCGTCTATGGACTATGCTCTTGCACTATTTAAAGAGCTAATTCTAGGCCCTCTTCTTATCCTCTTCTTTAGTACTCTTCCTCCGGTCCTTGACTGCTAACACGAACTTCTTATTACTTGCTCCTGCTTCCTTCGTTCTGTTAAGATCTGCCCCCAAACTCAACAACTAATAAATGATTAGTCCCGGGGAAAGAAAGTCAAAGAATTTGTAAGTAGCCTATATACTTGGCAGGAAGCAGATTAGATCTGGCTTAAGTCTTGCGGGATTTTCGAATGGCCAGTTTGTAAGCACAATATTTCTTGTCTTAAAAATACTGGGTTTGGTAAAGGATTGCATTGGGATCTATCAATATTAATAATTTATAGAGCAAATCGTAATAATAAGGCTATGCCATCAGCTTAAACCTGATCGATACGACAATCCCGCATCACTTGTGTCTGTGAAGCAGCTGTGATCCTGTAATTTCTTGAAGTTCAGCATCAAGAATCTCGTACTCATCATGATCCGGGTTGAATACTACATGATACAACTTCGATTCCACTATTAATAGAGATTAGTTAGTAACTAGATGTCAACATTTCCAAATCAGTCAGGGTAGAAGATTATACCTTGCTTCTTTGTTGGTGATTTGGTGCAGAAGTTGAGAATGACATAGTCAGAAACTATAGCCCATAAGCCATAAACACCTCCACCTTTGAAACGATTAATGTGTTCAGACATCCTATCGCCGTCCTTTAGACATTCAACCCCCCATTGGCGGCCCTTCAAGAAGAAGTCAATTCGTCCTTCAACTGTGTATGAGTATTCACTATGAATAACGCACTTTCCCTTGGTGACTTTATGTAACACATGAAGCTATATAATGGACTAGGCCGTAATGTTGAGTATACACTCAACATTTCTATGACCTTTTGGTCGAGTGGTGTAGCCCGTATAAAGGCCTAGCGGGTGTGCATTACACTTTATAAAGGCATCGGTAAAGCTCATGTGCATATTGGGCTTCAGGCCTTGTGGCTCCAGGAACACAATTGAGCTTCCTTGCATGTGATTCAAGGGATTTAGGCGAAAAATTCTCCAATGCTGCGAAACAGAAGTCTTTAAGTGAGGTTTTTATGCCATCACTTATATCAGCGAACAGCATTCGCTCTACAACCCTATTTATATTTAGTACCAGATATATTAAGAGATAGGCGAGTCTAGCCTTACCTATGGTGGAGCAAAGATAGAAAAGTGTACAAATTTGGACCTTCATTGTCGCCTTGTATCGTCGAGGTGGCGTGTAGAAACCCGCGTTTGTAAGCAGCGTCTAATCCTGGAACATCCCTGGGGTCAAAAGCTTCAACTCCATGGTCCTGAACAGCCTGTCGTAGTAGTTGGACAACATTCTTGCTAGGTCGTTTCCGCATATCTTTTCGCCGCGGGAGGGATCGCATGGCCCAAAATCTAACCACACGAAACAGTTCTTCCTCGTCGTCGAACAATTTTGCAGCATGATCCATGGTCACTACTTCTGATGAGAGGATCACAACGCGGACATCCTAGGTAAAATAAGACGTTAGTATCAAAACTACTACTCAACAATGACTGCTAGATCTGTTCTCTTACTTGTCTGTCGAAGAGAGACTTTAAAAGTCCATGGGTTAAACCAGGATGCCCATTAGTTAATTGAAATAGATGCTGCAAAACCTCATCATGAACTTGGAAGGTCCTATTTGCAATCAATCTGGAACAGACATCATTCACTTCTTCGAAAGTGAAACAAACCCCAAGGTCGGACACACCATCTGTATTAGGTAGTAGAGACACACGCTGTGCCGGAAACAGATCAACTAGAGATGAGCCTTTGATTTCGAGGGCGATTCAGGATGGCGAACCGAATGACGAGAATAGAATAAGAAAGGGACCGAATTCTGCCGTTTTCTGATATTTAATGCACTTATACCAAAACAAATGGTCGGCCTTCTCGTAGCTAAGCTGTGCTTCGTCGACAATAAATATGGCGTTGTCAGAGCTCCAAAAGCTATTTTGATTAACAAGGCCCTTGGACGATTCACAAAGAAAATACATCCAGGTAGTGTTTTTGTCTCTGATACCAGTTCCTTGCAGTTGCCATGTCATGTAGATCGGGTTGTACTCCAGATGCTCTGACACGATATGGTCGAAAAGAAGCCGAGAGAGGATCGTTTTACCTGTTGTTGGTGTACCTCTGACCTGTACTACCCTCTGAGAAATGACAAGATCAAATAATTTGCGTACAGTGTCTGATCGTTGAGACAATGACTCAGCCATTCCCATTAGAGAAGGTCTTGATATTGGTAGTGATCCAGAAGGACTCTCTGAATTGTACTTTAGATCTTTAAGAAGTCAGTGATATAACGCAGAGCTGCTGTATATGGAGCAATATAAGAGATTACCATAGCTACTATAGAGCTCCATCGCATGATCACAGTTCTCACAGCCCTATCGGTCGCTTGAGGAGAGAGTACACGCTCCATGAGGGCACGGGCACTCGATACTAGCTTTCCCTTTGAACTGACAGACTCCCATGGCTAAGTGTATCCTGCGAGGAAGCCCAAAGGATGAGTTGGTTGGGGGGAGAAAGCATTTGTATTCAACCGCCACTCCACCATGCCCACCACTCATCCACAACCTCCGGAAATCCCATGACACCCAATTGCTGG